>PVKU01002448.1:0-100180 GCA_004027475.1 Anoura caudifer
TGCCTTTCATGACTTGGAATACTTCTTTCCAGCCCCTTCTTGCCTGGAAGGTCTCTTTTGAGAAATCAGCTGACAGTCTGATGGGAACTCCTTTGTAGGTGACTCTGCCTTTATCCCTTGCTGCTTCTAGAATTCTCTCCTTCATTTTAATCTTGGCTAATGTAATTATGATGTGCCTTGGTGTGTTCCTCCTTGGGTCTACTTTCTTTGGGACTCTCTGAGCTTCCTGGACTTCCTGGAAGTCTATTTCCTTTGCCAGATTCCTTTGCCTTTATTATTTGTTCAAATAAGTTTTCCACTTGTTGCTCTTCCTCTTCTCCTTCTGGTACCCCTATAATTCAGATGTTGGGACATTTAAAGATGTCCTGGAGGTTCCTAAGTCTCTCCTCATTTTTTTGAATTCTGTTTCTTCATTCTTTTCTGATTGGATGTTTCTTTCTTCCTTCTGGTCCACTCCATTAATTTGAGTCCCAGTTTCCCACCCATCACTATTGATTCCCTGTGTGTTTTTCTTCATTTCACTTATTGTAGCCTTCATTTGTTCCTTTAATTTGCCACCAAAATCAACCAATTTTGTGAGCTTCCTAATCACCAGAGCTTTGATCTGTGCATCTGATAGGTTGGCTACCAGTGCTTTGAGCTCTGCATCTGATAGGTTGGCTACCTCTTGGTCACTTAGATGAATTAGGTCTGAGGCTTTGATCTGTTCTCCCGTTTGAGCCATTTTTTTTGTTTGTTTGTTTTTGGTTTGGTCGTGGCTGTTATGTAGTGAGGGGTGGAGCCTTAGGTGTTCTCCAGTGTGGGGCAACCCAGTTGCTGGGTTGTGATGCTGGCATCACAACCATGTGGGGGCGGGGTCCAAGAGGGAACAATGGCGTTTGCTCTGCTCTCTTGCAGATTCCAGTCCCTTCTGCCACTTTCCCCAACCAAATTGGGCCCTTCTGGTGCTGATTTCCATGTGGGTGGGCTTGTGTATATTCTAGGACCCTGAGGGTCTCTCTAATGAACTCTCCTGTGAGGCTGGGATTCTCTCCCGGCACCCCAACCCCACAAGTGTTTCAATCAGTGTTTTAGGCTTTATTTCCTGGTGCTGGGGCTCTGGGTTGCACAGTCTGTCTTGCTACTGGTTTTTGCCTGGTTTATCTGTGCATGAATGTGTAACCATGGTCAACCGAATTGTACGCCTTTCTTAGTCTGCTGGTTGCCTCCCCGCACTCGGTAACTGCCACCTGTGCGCCCAGGACCACTAGTCACCGCTTTTTCCTGCCTCGACCCCTTTCCACCCCTCTTACCAGTCTGGGTGAACCATTGTCATACTTTCGTACAGTTTAATTTTCTATCTGTTCTGATTGGGGGTTTTTTTGGTTCTATATTTTTGTTGTTCTTAATCTTGGTTGTGAGAGGAGGCACAATGTGTCCACCTACACCTCCATCTTGGCTGGAAGTTCTAATACACTATTCTTTATTTTTATTTTTAATCTTTAAAAATTTTTTAAAAATTATTTTGTTATTCTATTATAGTTGCCCCATTTTTTTCCCTTTGCCCTCCTTTGCCCATCTCAGGCACTGCTCTCATAGTCATTCCCACTTCTTTGTGTCAGATGCTATATTGGGCACCTTTTATGTTTACCTTCTTTAATACAACAACCATATAAAGAAGAAGATATTAGTTCTCTTTCTTTGTGTCAGTCAGAAAAATAGGAATCTACTTAGATATTTCAAATAGGGGGAATTTAATCCAGAAAATGGGTTATAAGGGTTACAAGGTTTGGAGGAACAAAAGGGGAAGTTGATGCTACCCAGAACTGCTTGGTGTGTGCTCACTACTGAGATCGACAGGGCTCTGCTGCTGCTCCCATGAGATGGATATAACCAGCACTACTGCTGCTGAGCAGAAAGCTTGGATGCCTCTCCCTCCACTATTGCTACAGCCATTGCTTCAGCTATAGTAACCACTGTCACTACTGCAGGGACCTGTGGCTGTGGCTGTAGCAATCACCATGATTTCAGGAAACTGGTCACCAGAGGTAGCCTTCAGTTCCAGGGCTAGGTCTGGAAGCAGGAAAACAGCCTGTCTTCTAATCTCTGGTCAGTGTCTCCTGTTGGTGAATATTAACAGAAGTCTGCTGGCAAGGGAGTTTGGGAAATGTAGTCTTCAAGCTTCCAGCTCTGGTGGTATATAGAAAAATGTAGTAGAACAATGTAGGGCCAAGAGGCAAAGATAATACCCAGAACAGTTAACCCCTTTGGCTACTCAGCATCTGTATATACTTTTCTACTCTTTTAAACTTTCACCAACAATATCAACAATTCATGTTTCCACTTAAGACAATGCAACTATCCCTTACAAACCAATATACGTTACCCTATTTCTAAAAGAAGAAACAAAAGTTCAAGTGATTATCCATCTCTATTATGCATCTCAATGGACCCAATCCAATATTTTGTTCATTTTCCTTAATCTAACAGCCTTATAATCAATTTCCATGTTAGAGTTTTGCCAAGATAAATGAACAAAATCTTGCAATTATTTTTAGGTATATAAGACTGTATCCTTCAAGGCCAGACTTTAAACTTTTTCCCCTAGAATTTCTGGAATCTGATACTGGTTATGAGTCTGGAGGCCATGAGAGGCAGAGAGAATAAATCTTGAGGAGAAGATTCTGCATCCTCTTGTAAGGCAGCTGCCTTGGATGAGGTGATTAACAGGGTCCTCTTAGAAAGGAAGACTAATCTCCACTGAGGGAGGAAGGACTGCTCCTGCTGGCAAGGGAACTTAGGAGACCAGGAGTGTCTCATGTTTGCTTGAGTCTATCCAAATGGCCCCGTTCCAATTCTCAAGGATCCACCCAGTCTTTCTAAATCAATCCTAAAACTCTCACATGAAAGATCTGATGGGTTCATGAACTCAAATTATTCAATACAGTCTATGGGGTAAAGTTTTAGTCCTGTGGCTGAAAAAAAAAAAAAAGAGATTCCTTTAGTACCATCACAGAAGCTCTCTAGTTCTGTAACCAGACCATAGGCTGAGAGATTAAAGCACCAAACTTGTAATTTTCTTTCTGTAACATCTCCAGGAAAATCAGAAGCAAACATCCCACCCACAGCCTTACAGTCATCACGCCCACCATTGCCCCCATTCTGTTGTTACAGCAACCATTGCCATTATTGCAGCAAACCATAATTGCCCTTGGGAGCAACTGCTGCTGTACTGCTGCTCCCACTTCTGGAGTCAGAAGTAGAACGGTGACTCTCTTTTCCTGGTGCTTTTCATTTCCCTCTAATGTCTCCCATTGGCAGAGACTAATCTGCATCCAATTGGCCTCGGGGTTTGAAAAAATGTCATTTTTTTTAGGCTTCCTGGTTTGGCAGTACAGAATGGGACTAAAAGGCCCATTGTTGGGCTGAGAACCAATGGGTTATTATTATTATCCCCATTTTAAAGATGAGCAAATGGAGGTAAGAGAGCTTAAGTAACTTGCCCCAGAGCATAATAAACAGAGGTCATGACAAGAGATCAGACATCTAGAACTCTCTGAATGCGAGTTCCGTGGTCTTTCCACTACACAATATATTTCCAGGAACCAGTTGTCAGAATCTGAAAAATAATAAGGAGCTGTAATTTGAGCATTCTCTCCCTCCTCATTTTATTTTATCTCCCAGCTAATTTGGATATGTCAATAGGCCTCTTTGCCATCATTAGAAGTTCAAATTATATCATTAAAGGTTCAAATTATGCAGGGATGGAGAAGATGCTGTACGCATTAAGAGGCAACCATAGTATAGTGGTACTATAGTACAGTATAGTCACAAATTGCCTGGCTATGTAACCCTGTGCCCTATGAGCCCTATGACTTATTTTTTTTTGTCTAACCTCAAACAAGTTATGTAACACCTCAGTGCCTCAGTTTCCTCATCTGTACAGTGGTGATAATACTCTCTGCCTTATATAGTTGGTGTAAGGAATAAATTAATTAACTTACATATAACTCATAGAATAGTTAAATCTAGCTGTTATTATTATGATATTTAATTGCATTTGGCTACTAAGAGGTTCCTAAAAACAGAATGCTACCATCATTGTCTGTCTAAAAACAAATTGTATTTACTAAGAGCTCCAAAGAGGTGTGGATCCAAAAACTCTCCCAAAGTGAAACAAAGGCAAGTGAGGACCCAGGTGTTCCTGAGAGATGAGAGGCCTAAGGTGGAAGAAGATCTGGAGGAAGGTGAGTGTCCACCATAGAGTGAGAGAGCCCAGGAGGCCAGGGATAACTATGGTCTAAGGCCATACTTTGTGCCCAATCCCAGGGGGAGGAGAATCAAAAAAGCCACCTGCCTCCTGGGGACCAAAAGGGTCTCTGGCATTGGGCACTGCAAAAAAATAGGGGAGAACCAAGAGGAAAGCCATATCCCTCAGACATCCTGGCCAGGATGTGACTGGGTGAACTGTCAGACTTCTTAAAACTTAACCCTGGCAGTGCAAGACTGAGCCTTGTGATTCTGGGTTACAAGTAGCGTTGGTTATCCCTTATCTCTTATTCCTTTCTTTCATTCAACAGCTATTTATTGAGCAACAACTAATACATCAAACTGAATGGGCCTCTCACATTCTCCCCATTTTACAGATATTTCTATTTTAAAGAAACTGATATGCAGAGAGTTTAGACAAGTTGCTCCACCACATAGGAAGATTTGAAGGGGGATTCTTATTTTTCCTAAGAGATGCAAGGGAAAAGCTTTGTTTTCTTAAGCTATATTCTCTATGGAGTCCTCAGGTCTTCAATGGGGTAGCAATGGGATAGGGGTGAGATCAGGTTGCTAAAAATTGTGTCATATTTACTCAGGCAATTGATTGATGGAGAAAGCATTAGATAACACTTTTCTTTATCAAATGGAGCTCTTGCTGCCTTTAAGGAGTTTGGTCTGAATCCTTTTTGTTTGCATTGTTTTGTTGTTGAAGAACAAGAAATATTTGATGATAATGTAACTGGGTTCTCCTGGAAAGTCTGGTAGCCTCTGCTTCTGACCCAGTAGAAAACCCCAAATGCACCAAATGTGTTGCGAGGGGGCAGGCCACAGCAAAGTTTGCTCAAACCTTAGTCCCAGGTAGAGGAAGGGATGCTACTTTCTGCTGGTCCTATGTCTGTTGTATTATTCATGGTACCTGGCCGATTGCACAAGATAGGGTTAAGAAGGTCAGTGCAGCAATAGTATGTTGAATTGGAAGAAGGTATGGGCTGGAGATGGAACCTGTCACACCAGAGTGATTCTTATTGAGAAGGCTTGATTTGATATTAATATTAATTTGACGTTTCTTCCCATCTTCAAGAAATTTGTCCTAGCCCAGAAGGAGAAAGCCTGAATGCTAGCTCCATGCAAAGCAGTAATGCCTGTTGGGTTTTATGGTGCAGTGGGAAGTTGGGGGCAAGAGGAGGAAGGATCAGGTTATCTGTAGTCTTTAAATGTGAGGCTCTACCACGCATGTTTGGGAAGGTACAAATAAAGCTTTTAGTTGGAATTAAGCAGGTTCCACATTTCTGCCCAAATGAAGAGTTCCAAAGGATGTCTATCTATTGAAAAAACATAGGGGCCAACACCCAGGGAGGGAAATGCCAGGAGAGTTATCATCCCCACTTTCCAGCCTCACTCCAGTTTCAACAAGTGGTCCTCAACCTGTCTGCACAGTAGAATCACTTGCGAACTTTTAATGAATTGGACGTGCTTTGGCCCTAGCCCACAATCTCTGAACCAGAATCTCTGAAGTTGGGTCTGGGTATAGGTGTGTTCAAATGCTTCCCAAATGATTCTAGTCTGCATCTAGGAATGCAAACCTCTAGGATATGCTATCTTTGAAATATCTTCAAATAAAGCAAAGAAGATAAAACCTCAAGGACCAATAACCTCTAATATCTTGCCCTCCACCCTCCCATGGCTACAGTAATAGGTTCTGCTGAAGGGTATGAAAAGCTGACTCCCAGCCTCAAGCCTGATTCTGAGCGGCATCTCTACCTCACACACCATTGGGTCTCCAACCCGAACATGCATCAGAATCACCTTCAGAGTTTGTTTAAAACAGACTGCTGGGCCCCACCCACTGGTTTCTAAATTCAGTGTGTCTAAGCTGGGGCCTGAGAATTTGCATTCCAGCTAGTTCCCAGTGATGCTGATGCTACTGATTGGGGAATCACACTATGAGAACCACTGGCAAACACAGATGGAAGTTTAGCCCATTCCAGAAGTTTAGCTATGAGATCTGTGTGATGCTGAGTAGCTGCTCTAACTGGCTTTTCCAATGATGAAATTTGGTTCTCACTGGGCTGCTGCTACAGCTAAGTTAGGGCAGCACAACTTGGCTTGCACAGTGAATGGGCTTGTGCTTTCAAGCTGGTGGTCAGCAGTGAATGCCAGTGTTTGCCATGATAGACATAGCCCAGTGTCCTGGTTTGAAGTAAATTTGCCCAGATCATATGAGGAAATGGCAGTTGCAAGAACCTGAGGGTTGCTTGTGTAATTGAAAAACATGCTTTGGTGCTGAAATGATCAATCAAGACCTTACGCTTGGACTCAAAGTTGCTTCTGGAGTGAGTGCGATCTCCCTCAAAGCAGAGCTGTGCCCTTCACATCTGTAAACCTAGTGCAGAGACTGGGAAGGAGTGGGCACGGAGTGAAGGTTTGCTGAAGAAGGTTACCCCACAGGTGCTCCTCAGGCCAAAGCCTAGCCCTGTTCACACTGCTGGGCCCTGCTGATATTCAATAGAGCTCACCTCAGTTGGAATTGGAAAGTCAACAAAACCCTCATCAGTCCCCAAAGTGTCTGGTTGTCTCTTCCTTTCAGCAGTTTTAGACATTTCTGCCTCCCATACCACCCTCCCCAATCCCAAAAGTTACACTACACCGTGTGTCTGGTTCTGGCCTATGGTCTGTTAGGAGAAGTGACACGGGATGAGGGTGGGGAGTGTTGCTTTCAGGCTGAGACAGTGAAGAGCCCTGATGTCTTTCCAAGCTCTCTTCCCTCCTGGCCAGGGTGGAGGTCTTGCATTGAGAGGGCTGCCCCTCAGGTGGAAGCAGTCTGGATTGCCTGGTCATGGCTCGGAGGACAGCTGCCCTGGGTAGTTAGTTGCCTGACCCACATGAGTGAGAAGAAGAGGTGTTGGGTTCCTGAGATTTGCTCTAGGACTAGAGATTTATAGCTCCTGGTGCCTTGTTTTAAACTTCTGTGTAAAAGGCAGATACTGCCTTCTGGATTTGAGATTCAACCTGAGGTTCGATCGGCACACTTTGTCTGCTCTCCAGTGAAAGAAACTAGGAACCAATGTGAAGTCATCATTTGTCCTGCTGAGTAATGACTACTGGTGTTTGAGGGAGAATGGGACTCAATGTGTTGCTTCTCCCCCTAACATTTGCATATGTTTTATTTATTTATTTCTCACCTGAGGACATATTTTTCATTGTTATTTTGGAGAAAGAGAGAGAGATAGAGAGAGACAGAGAAAGAGAAACATTGATTGGTTGCCTCTCGTAGTCTATCAGATCAGGCATTGAACCCACCACCTAGGCATGCACCCTGACTGGGAATCAAACCTGCCACCTTCTAGTGTACAGGATGACGCTCTAATGGACTGAGCCACACAGGCTGGAGTCATTTGCATATTTATTATACTTTATCCCTGTAATTAGGGGGAGGAGAATGGGAGACAGAGGGGAAGGGTAGAAGGGAGAGAAGGGAACTTTCTGAGGGGTAAAGTTTTAGGCAACAGTGATCATGTGGATGTGTGAGAGGAAAAAAATTACTAGAGAAAGAGGCTGTGATCTGAGGACAAAGGAGATATAATTTGGAGGGATTAAGGAACCTTCTTAGCACCCTTGAAATTCGATATACTTACCCGTAAGTGTTGTCTTGGAGGCAGGATTGTTATAAGAATAAAAGAGAATGCCATATTAGAGCAAAACTGACATGTTTGTTTCCTTCTCCCCAGTCCTGCAAGATACTTACTAACCTGATTTTCCAGATCAGGTCACTTTGCCTGGAGATGTGAAATAACTTGTCCCAGTCACCTAGCTAGAAAGTGGCACAGCGTGAGCCCCACCTCAGTCTGTCTGCCTTCATGTGCACCACTCTCCAGTTCTCTATGTTGGCAGAGGTTGCTTAACTTTAGACAAAACCTAAAAGCCCATGTGCCTGCAATTCCTGGAAAGGGACAAAGCCGATCTCTTCCCAAGGTCCAGAATACGCCCAGCCCCAGCGTAAGCCCTCCAACCCTTCAGCTCCATCTTTCATCAAAGGTTGCCCTATCTCCCCCACTCCCTCCACCCCCCAACCAATACTGTGTCAGAATAAGATCCCCATTTCTTCCTCTTCCCAGGCCAACACACCTTTTCTCTGCAACCCAGGGCTCCTGAGGAAATGGTCCTACACATTATACCAACACATTGCGAAAGGGCTGTAGGTACACAGAGATGCTCATCACTGCTCCCCTCCACCCAGCAGCACCCTGGAGCTCCCTGACCACAAGGGCTCCTCTGGCATAAGCAACCTCCTCTAATTCCCTCAGCATACCATACACACACTACCATCACCTCTCCATGCCATGCTGTCAAACTGGCTGGGGAGTTCTGTTCTGCAACACATTTATCTGCTGAGCAGAGAAAGAGGCTGTGATCTGGAGAGAAAGGAGATATAAGTAATGGATCATGGATATAATGTTTTTGTAAATTACAAAGTACTGCAAATAAAACCTGATTATGAATAAAACCTGGTCTCTGTTTCACTCCCTATATTAAATTAAATTGCAGATGGAGCAAAGATTTAAACATTGAAAAAATAAGACCATAAAAGAAAGCACTAGAAAGAAATTGCTATAATGAGTGTATATGATAACCATTCTGTGATTTGCATTTTTCTTTTTTCAATTAATAGCACTTTGGATTGCTTTCCATTACACTATTTAAGGACTTACTGTGTTCTTTTTTAATAGCTACATGTGGTTCATCCTAGGCTTGTACCATATTTTACTTAACTAGTTGTCTGCTGATGGATGTTTAGGTGGCTGGCTTTTTTTTTCTTTCTATTGTAAATAATCTTGCAATGAACATCTGTACACATATGGGTCACTTTCTTTCTTTTTCTTTTTTGTTTTTTCACATTTTTTTAGTATAATTAGAGGATAAATTCCTAGAAATGTAGTTGATAGGTCAAAGTGTATGTTTGTTTTTAATTTTAATAGCTATTTTTAAATTTAGAGGCTTTAAAATGTATAGAGTCAATTTTATTAATCTTTTCTATTATGGTTTATGGGTTTTATCCTGTGCTTAGAAAGGTCTTCCCTTTACAAAAAATTTCCTTCTAGTGCTTTTATGGTTTTGTCTTTTTAATGTTTAAATCTTTGCTCCATATGGAATTCAAGTTAATATAAGGAATGAAATAGAGATCTGGTTTTATTTTTTCCCAAATGGCTAGCTAGTTGTCCCAACACTGTTTATTGAAAAATCCATCTTTTTTCTTGCTGATTTGAAATGTTACTTTTATCATGTACAAAACTCCCACCTGTACTGGGCCTGTTTTTTTCCAATTCTGTTCACTCTTCCCTGTTCCATTAAACCTTCCATCTAATCCTAAGCAATTTTTAATTACTGTAGCTTGATTATATATTTTAACATGTAGTTGGGTTCATCCCCCTCATTACTATTCCTTTTCAGAGATTTTCTGGTTATTCTTACTTATTTAATTTTATAGTTATACTTAAATATAATTTTGTTGAATAAAAAGTGCTGTAGGCAGTTTGATTGGAGTAACACAGAATGTAGAAACCCACTTAGGAAGAATTAACTTCATTCATTAATCTTTCCATTCAATAGTAAGGCATTCCTCTCTATTTATTAAAATATTTTTTTGTTTTTCTTCAGAAGTAAGTAGAAATTTTTTTGCATCTTAGCTTTTCACATTTATTTCATTCCTTTTGCAGGGGTGATGGGAATGGAAAGGTGATTTTAGTTGCAATACTAAATGGAACATTTCATTTTAATATATCTTTTAACTGGTTGTCATTTGAATACAGGAATACTACTTTTTATATTAACTTTGCAGCCATTTATTTTACTGAAATCTCCTGCTGTTTCTGATAGTTTTCAGATAATTCTCTTGGGTTTTCCACATATGCAATCATAGACCCCAAAAATAGTGATGCTGTATTCCAAAGGGAAGTCGGCTAGTGCTTTGACATTGAGCGTAACTCTGGCTTTTGAAGTATGTGGTTATTAAGCGCATACATATCAGTGTACATCCATATATACACATTTGCATGCATACACACAAAAATCTGCACGTTAATCAAGTTAAAGTTTCTACTTACATTTTACTAAGAATCTTTATTTTAATTCACATTGAATTTTACCAAATGCCTTCTTTATATCTATAGAGATGATCAATTGCTTTTCCTCTTTTGATCTATTAATATAACAAATTATATGAAAAGATTTTCTAGTGTTTAACTCTCCTTGCATTCCTGAGTGATTTCTACCATTTAATGGGTTGTTCATTAAAAGAATTACTGTGTTGTAAAAAAAAAAGAATTACTGTATTGTATTTGCTAATATTCTATTTAGAATTTATGTATCACCATTCATAGAATGATGAGTCTGTATTTCTTTAAGCTGTATTAGGAAACTTTTGATAAATATTTTTCTAGCTCTTTTATTGAAAGAGTTTGGAAGCAGATCTAATCTTAGCTAATCTTAAAATAAAAGTACATGTCAGGGGTAAAGAAAGGGGTGTATGTTCAGGTTTAAAGAGAATAAATGTGTTTCAAGAATAGAAGCCGTATAATAGCTTGGTGGTGTGTGTGTGAGAGAGAGTGCATGTGTATACATGCATGTGAAGGTATGTAACTTAGGAGGGGCAGGGCCACCATAAGTGGGTCAATATCAGGTGAGAGAAAGCATATATTTCTTAAGGATCTAAGTTCTTTGTAGGTGTGCTGAGATGTCCAAACTTCCCTTTAATTGACCCTTCCATTTAATTAATAAAAAATTTTGAGCCTGCAACCTTAAATGTTTGTTCATTTACTTACATCTGTGGTTATATATTTGAAAACCTTAAAAGAAGCCTTTTAATATTTATCTAGTTCCATTAAATTTTATAAAGTATGATACCATGTCTCCCATAACTTTAAACACTGAAGAAATTATGGGTGATTTGTTTGCTAATATCATAGCTTTAATATTAGGTACCAGATAAAGTTACAACACACCCCTGGGTTCATATTCAGTTTAAATGATAGTTAGTATAACATTATTTTTATAGTCCTTTTCACAATTTCAACTTTATTTTTAACACCATTTTCTTGTCAGATCTGATTAACTTGCCACTATTTTGACCTGGTGTTATGGCTACTGCTGAGCTCATTCTAGATACACAGTTTCCCTTCACTCTGTCATTTCTCACTGCTCACCGGTGCTTACACCGTTAGTAACTATGATCCAGTCTATACTTCTTTCAAAATGGCACGTGTGGACACAGCCGCTGACGCGATGAGTACGGGAGGGCGCTGCTGCAGAGCCCTGTGGGGCACTCACTCAACTCCCATTAGTGGACTGGGAGAACCCTGTGTGGGAGGCGACTCTGTGACAAGTGGACCAGAGAGGGAGTCTCTGTCAACCCATACACTGAAAGAGTAATCTATTTCTTACTTTTTTAAGATTAAAGTTGAATGTAGATTATCAGTGATTCATTTAGAACCTATGGAAATAACTTAGTTAAAGATTCTAATATTTTCTTCCATTGCCTGTGTGAGGGGTAGCTGGCCCTCTTTCTCGACTTCTGGAAGATCTGTCGCTTGCATGTTGGTCAGCACAGCCGTGAAATAGCCAGATGCTCACTGGCCCCACAGGTCCTACCACAGGAGCCTGAGGCCGAATGACCAAGATCAGCAGCCTAAGCATACATGGGCACATGCCACAACCCTGTGGCAGCAGCGTGCTCACAGGGCCAGGGAGGACCACCCCATGAAGGGCCCCAGACTGTTGCCCCCGTGGAGGTCCTGCTACCTGCCCAATTCTGCTCTGCTGCACCTGGGTTCCCTCCCCCTGTGACAATTCTATTTCCTTGGCATTGTACTTAAAGGCGACAGTACAAGAAAAATTGGAATCTTCTGACAACTACTCCTCCAGAGGTTTTATGTGGGCTTTTAGCATTTCTTAATTGTACAGTGACCGGAGGGCCCCAAATGGGAGAATTCTAATTTTCAAAAGGGGGAGACATTACCTAATGGCTGTAAGACTAGATGTTAGAGCCAAATTGCCCGGGTTTGCCTTCAGGCACTGCCACTTATTGCCCGTAAAGCTTTGGGCAAGTGGGCAAGTTACTAAAAGTCTCCAAGGCCTCAGTTTTCTCATTTGTCCAAAGGAAACAATAATGTTGTGAGGATTCAAACAGACAATCCATGTAAAGCTCTTAGCATTTTGAGTGCTCAGTCAAAGCCAATGTCAGATGGTGTGAAGTCAGTGTGAGGGGGACCTAAAGACAAGTCAGAGGGAGCACGAGGAAGGGGATTTGGCCTCTGGTCAGGCTGGAGATCCCTCCTCTTCGCAGGATGTCTAGGGTGACCCAGTCAGGGAAATCTGGCCACCTTTGTTCAGTGAACTTTCACTTACACTCCATGGGCCTATTTCTTCCAAAAGCCAAGGCTGCTGAGATGGTATTTGCATTTTCTGATCCATCTAAGGAAGTAGTTCATAGTTTTACAATAATTCTTCATACAAAGCTGCTATTTTATTTACTCATTTGACTAATAACTGAGTATTATATTTTCCAAGCAATTGAAAAAAGGAAAATTTAGGGATGGCTTAAACTGTGGAATAAGAAGAGATACTGATATTTTCAACTTGAAATAATTACACACATCTATTCTTGCAGTAAATAAGAGGACATATTTTATTGGGCTTCAGGATAGATTAAGAGTCATCAGGTGTCAGAGACTGAAAAAAATGTGAGAAGAAAACTCAGAACTGAGAGTATTCTACTCATGAATTGTTTTTTTTTCAAATATGAATTGAGAGAGCTGCTAGTATTCAATCTCTATGTTTACAATGATTGCAGAACACCAGGATTCTATGGGAACATAATCTGAACATACTCTTTGTGAAAACCTTTTGTAAGTTCTTCATGGTCACTACATACTCTTTACTATGTATTTTTTATTGTGATAAAATACATATACGTTTTTCACTTTTTGCAAATTTAAAGCATGTAACTTAGTGGCATTAGGTACATTCACAATGTTGTACAACCATCGCCACTACCCAGTTCCAGAACTTTTCATCACCCCACAAGGAAGCCTCATGCTCACTGAGAAGTCACTCCCTGTTCTGCTCTCTCCCTGCCTCCCTGCCCCAGCAGACACTAATTTGCTTTTCATTTCTATGGATTTGCCTATTTTGGATATTTTATATAAAAGGAATTATATAATGACTGTGGCTTTTTAAAAGATTAATAATTCAAGCTGCCTTTTGTTAAAAGGTAGAAAATTCTGTGCCCTTCCTTCTAGGACACCCCACCCCCAGGAATATAATACATAAACCCACAAGGACAAAGAGATTGGCAGACACACATGTCAAGAGATCAATACACTTTTAGATATTGGATAGTAAATAGAGAAGATAAAGCCTGAAGTGTATATTGAGCAGAGATCCAATTTGTCCTCAGAACCCCAGAGAGGGACCTGAAGGTACCATATATGGGGTGAGGTATGGGGCCAAAGACAAGGAATTAACCCAAAAGATGAGCACATACCAGTCAACCTCCGTCACCCATCCATCATTCACCACCTCGCTTGCAGAATGTCAGTAATCAGATGTCTACCCCGTTATGAAGACCAGAAGTTTCTTTCTGGATGTCCCTGTGTAGTGATACCTAGGGGTGTCCCAGCAGCCCTGCCTAATCAGCCTAGGGTAAAGCCCACCAATTAGCAAGCCCTGCCCTAGCGACCCTCAGCTTCCCGTTATTCTTTAATTGTCACACAAGTATGAAGAGATGATGAAATCACTAGGCACTTGAAGAAGGCTTCTGGTAAGATAAAAAAAATGAACAAATATACCTACAAAATTAAGACTAAACCTGAGCAAGAAGGGTAACTGAGGAATTGAAAAATAAAACTCAAAACTTAAAATAAAAAAAAAATTACTATCCAAATTGACATTCTTATTGGTATCCTCAAAAAAAAAAAAAAAAAAAAAAAAAAAAAAAAAAAAAAAAAAAAAAAAAAAAAAAAAAAAAAAAAAAAAAAAAAAAAAAAAAAAAAAAAAAAAAAAAAAAAAAAAAAAAAAAAAAAAAAAAAAAAAAAAAAAAAAAAAAAAAAAAAAAAAAAAAAAAAAAAAAAAAAAAAAAAAAAAAAAAAAAAAAGTACGGGAAGATGGCCATAAATAAAAGGAACTCTAAGAGAATAAAAATTAAACACATTATTGCCAAATTAAAAACTTTAATAAATGTTAGTAGATCCAAATGAAGAAAATTTCTTGGAAAGGAGAAGAGAAAGACAATCAAATTGAAAATAAAAATATAGAGGATCTAATCCAAGAGGCCCACAATTTGACTCATAGTTGTTCTGAAAGGAAACCCAGAGAGAATAGAGGGGATGAAGTTATTTTGAAAATACAAGAAAATGTTCCAAAGCTGAAGGATGGAAGTGGACAGTCTTATCTAAAATGCCATAATACCCCCAAATAGTGAATTTAAAAAATGGCTTACATGAAGGTCTATTATGAAATTTTGGAGCCCTAGGAATAAAAATAAATCTTAAAAGCTTCTAGAGCAGAATGAAAAAGAACATTATACATGAACGAGAATCAGAATAGCATCAAACTTCCCCAAAATGGTAGTCAATCCTAGAAGACAGTGATGCAGTGTCTTCACAATGAAGAGGAAAAGTAAATATCAACCTACAATTCTACATTCACCCAAACTCTCAAAAAAATATGAGGAGAAAACAAAGACATTTTTAAAAGATATTATTTATTTATTTATTTATTAGAGAGAGCAAGGGAGGGTCAAAGAGAGGGAGAGAAACATAGATAGCTTGCCTCTCAAGTTCACCCCAACCAGGGATGGAACCTGCAACCCAGGCATGTGCCCGGACTGGGCATCAAACTGATGACCTTTTGCTTTACATGATGACGCCCAACCAAACGAGCCACACCAGTTATTGCAAAACAAAGACATCTCTTTTACAGGCAAAGATACAGACAACTTCTCATCTTAGGATGTGCTTGAGTAGAACTGGGCGTGAAACTGGAGGGGGATGTGTCCAGATGCAGAAAGCGGTAGAGTCAAGGCCGTGGAGCAGTGGAGTGGTGGAGAAGCCGTCAGGAGAGCACAGGAGCAGGGCCAGACAGTAACTGGTGCAAATGAAAGGGGAGGCCCTGGGTAGGGCACCTACAAGAAAAATGGGACTCAGTGCAATGCCCGATGTGATGAAGCATGTGGAAATCATCGGGGTATGTTAATGCCTGAAAAATCACAGGAAAT
This sequence comes from Anoura caudifer, assembly GCA_004027475.1. NCBI lineage: Eukaryota > Metazoa > Chordata > Mammalia > Chiroptera > Phyllostomidae > Anoura > Anoura caudifer. Next base: position 15,518 of record PVKU01002448.1, read on the forward strand.
TAGAAAGGCAATTAAAGACATCAGCTAAAACAAACAAAAAAAACTTTAAAGAGAGAAAATGTAGTTATGGTGCACTTCTTTGCTCTGCAGAGGACATATATACTGTGTCATAATGATGTAAGCTACTGATTATAGATTTAACAAAAATAGTGAAATAACTACATTAGGAGGATGTAGACAGGTGAGGAGGGGACAGCCCAAGTGAGTTAAATATCCATTTATCTTAACACTGTAATCAATAGATAATGTCAACAGTGGACAAATCAGGAAATAGTAGTAGAATCATATTATCTGGAACTGCAGAAGTGCCAGTAAAAGAAACAGCTTTAAAAAGTTAAATGCTGGCATCTGGGGAGAAGGAATGAGGATGGGAAGGGCTGGGATAAAGAACCATTGTTTTCCCTTTTTTAAAAATGTAATTTAAAAAATCATGTGCATGTATTACATTGATTAAAAATAAAGGAAATAATCAAAATCAACTCAAGCTAGGGTATGAGGAAAACAATATGTAAATAGCATTTAGAAGCCAATTTATTTGTCATTAAGACAGCTATGCTACACAAATATAGACAATTTAAAAAATTCTTTAAATCCTATGACAAATGAAAAATGGCTTCCTTAGAAAAGAAGATAAACCTACACCAGGCAGAAATGAGCTTCTTTCCATTTCCAGAAGAAAATTTATATACATATTCTCATTATGAGAAAACATATAGGGTGTCTACCAACCTACAACCTGAGTTATTAAAGTTAAAATTTAACAGCTTTAAAACTTTACAGAGACCATGAAAAGCTTTTAGAATGCTGTAAATGCCAACCTGGGCAGAGGCATGAAGTCCACACAAAGTCTGGCTTCCTTCAACTTCAAGTGACTCAGCATGGAAATCCTTAGAAATCAAAATGAACTGTTGTGCAAGTAAATAATATAATTAATAAACAATAATGCAAAAAATAAACTATATGTTTTCCATACTCACAACTGTAAACCTACTTTGCCCACCCCTGTGTATGATTGTATAATAACTAATGCTGTATACCTGAAATGAATACAAATATTGAATGTAATTGAAAATATTTTTTAAATTAAAGAAAAAAAGAAAAGAAAAGGTAGCAGCTACAGATGCAACAGTAGTAACAGTGACAGCAATAACACCAGGACGGCATTGGTCAGCTAATACTTTGTTGAGAAATTTCATTCATTCAATAAGCACTTTCAGAGCACCGACCATGTGCCAGGCTGTAATAGTCATGGTAGTCAAGGTTCCTGCTCTCATAGATTTTATATTCTAGTGGGGCAGATAGAGAAACACATAAACAATAAAATAAATATGATTCTTAATAATGTTGAGTGCACTGAGGCAAATAAATGATAATGGGGTAGAGAGTAACTGGGAGAAAGGAATGATGGTTTAGACTGTGTCCAGGGAAGACCTCTTTAAAGAAGTGAGGTTAGAACTCAGACCTGAGCAATGAAGAGGCAGCCTTGGGAAAGGCAGAAATAACAGGATATGCAAAGGTCCTGAGGTAGGATAAAGTTGGTGTGTTTGAGGAATAGTCAGGAGGCCAGTGTGACTAGATTGTTACAAGCAAGAGAAAGGGAGCATGTAATAAGATATATGCAATAAGGTAGACAGATGAGGTAAATTTTATTTTGGGTTTGATGGGAAGTCATTGGAAAGTTTGCAGGAGATTAATGATAGGATCTGATTTGCACTTAAAAAATCATTTTGGTTGTGCGGTGAAGGCTGGCTTGGGGCAGCAAGGGATGGAAAAGGAGACAAAAGTGGGACTCAAAGTTTAGTCCGGAGACTCTTGCAGAATTTGGGACAGGGTGGAGTCTGTGGAGATAGACAACAGTGGATAAATGTGGGTTGGGAATCTTAATGTAAGTGGCGTTCTGAAGGGCAACTAACAGGCTGATGGGGGAACATCAGAGAGAGTGAAGCCGAAGGAAGAAATTCTGCTTCTGCAGCAGGTCTCCTCAAATTCCCAGGCTCCCTTTGACATATGTGAACAGGAGGATCTGGTCAGGAGCGCCTGAGGGACCTGAGTGATTATGCAGGGAATAAAGACTTGCCAAATTGCTTTAAACTCAGCCCATCTCCATCCCAGCTTTTACCACACTTGACGTGAATGTGTAACTGAGCTTGTAAATAACTGTGCTTGGAGGCAGAGCTGGGAATTACGCCCCTCTAGACAGCTATTCAGAGGCTGAGAGAATAGGGCCCACTCGCTGTAATGCTATGCATTAAAAAGCACTTATGCTGCTAAAACCAGCATTAGAATTGCACATAAACATTGCTGTCATGCTCTCAATGGGACTCTGGAGTCCAAGTGGGAATCTCAGAGTCTGCAGAGAGGAGAAAAGCCATCTCAGGCAGTGCAATGATCTTTCCCCCACAGCCTAGAAACACCACCACCTCTCTGTGTAAAGAATCCTCTCCATAAATGGGGAGAAAAACGAACTTATTTTCAATCCAAGATTAAATTGGGTCCACACTGCATGGAGATGATGGGTCTCTGAGAGAAGAGAAATGAAACCAAGCCAAGAAATTACATTCATTGAGGAGTGGCAGGCAGGGATAGTCCTGGTGCCCTGGGAGTTACATGCAGCTTAATGCCCAATACATGGCAACACATGGCAAGCTGTCAGTGAATGAATGGACAAATGGATGGATGGATGGATGGATGGATGGATGGATGAACAATTGTGAGATCCATACTCTTCCAAAGGTCTAGTCTCAATAACTCTTTTTTCATTCAGTTTTGTTTAAGAATCAAATGAATCTACTAAGCCAAGTCTCTACAAAAGGCCTTGGAGATCAAGTGTGGGCAGTTGGCACCCATTCATGAATTTGTACTGCATACAGAATACATCCATCTTGCTCCAGTGATTCATTTTCTAATGTGATCTGAAGTCTAGAAGCATCCATGACCAAACAGAAGGAAGTGAATCAAGATCAAGCAGTCATCTGGAGTGTCTCTACCTGGACCACGGTGCACCCCCAAGAAATAATTGCTGGGATTAGCTGGCTGTTCAGGTAATTGTCAACTCTCAAGTTTACATGATTCCTGAAGAAGTGAAAAGAGGTATTTTTGAAAACTCAAGTGCCCAGCTGAGAGGATTAAGACCTTGGACTAAGAACATTGCCCTGGTATGAGACTAGCTTTTACGCACTGTGCCTCATTTCTCATATGTCAGAAGGAATCAAGTTACTACCAGTCTCGAAAGGATGCTACAAGGGTAAATAAGTCAATATGTGAGAATACTGTACTTCAGGTCCAAAGTATGAGACCCTCATGGAAGAGAAAAATAATATCAAAAACAAACAAAATCCCTTTTAAGCCTTAAAAACAGCTGTACTAAGGTCTTTAAAAACTTTTAAAGTGGGCTTTATTTGACTTTAGTGTCAAGATAATTCTTATTTAACATACAATTATCTGTAACTTATATACGTCTCTACAACAAATTAAAAACATACATTAAATATGTATGGACCTTTAAGAAAAAGGCCTAATGTTGGCTATAAAAGAGATGGCAATCTCAGCCAAAAATCACACATAAACTTTTTCAAACTCATGTAGTATTTGTGTGTCTAAAAGAGATAGAGAAGAAAAAGGAAGGAAAGGAGACAGCAAATTACATCACTCCTTGACAATAGCCAGCAAGGCATGGTTAAGTTATATTTCTGTCCTCCCTTACTGAAGACAAAAAGGCATGTCCAGCTTTTCAGATATTTAGCTATAAAAATATCAAAAATCAAAAAGTTCTAGGCATTTCTGTTTTCTATCTTGATCTAGGTGGTAGTTACATGGATATATACTTATATAAAAATTATTAAGCCATTTATTTAAGATTAGTGCACTTGCTATATGTGTATTATACCTCAGTTTTTTAATAAAGAGTCTTAAACAATAAAAGATTAAATTCTAGAAAAATTAATTTACATGGAACAGATAAATTAAGGATCTTTTTGCTTTTCATATACATGGATTATAAAAGTAGCACCACTGATGGAGCATTTACCAAGTACCACACCCTATGCTAATCGCTACACAATTCACTTATTTAATCTTCACAGTTTCTACGTCTTCAGTAAGAACTGAGGTTCAGAGATGCTAACATGTAAGTTGTAGAACAACAGAAAACTATCTCTGTGACTCCGGCCCATCTGTCTTCTGAATCATTGTGTCCCCAGTACTGATATCTGGAATATTTTAAGTACTTAACAAATATTTGTGAAATAAAAAAATACTTTGTACAATGCCATATAACTAATAGTGGGATATTTAATAGCCCAAGTTCTTAACTATTCCATGATACCTTCATTAAATAAAACACTTGAGTCTATATACTAGTCTGAGCAATTGTTAACCAACTTTAAGAATACCCCATAGGGGTATACCATACAAAAACTGCATAAAACTTAGCTGTAAGTTTAAAGAATACTAACAAAGTAAACACTGAACAATTAAAATTAAAATAATTAAAATAAAATAAAATAAAATAAAATAAAATAAAATAAAATAAACATCCATGTGCCTACCACCGTTAAGAAAGAAACATCACCAGTACTTTAGGGGCCCTGTATGCGCCCTTCCTGACTACATCTCCCTTCACAGAGATGACTGTAGCTGATTTCTCAAAATCAATTCTTTGCCTTCTGAAATTGTTTTAACTAATACACGTTGGTATCCTTAAACCATATAGTACTTTATTTGGCCTGTTTTTAAACTATAAATGGCAGGGGATCTTTTCACTGTTTTCACTATGTTGGTCTTTAACCTTAATGAGTCATTAGTCCATTAGTTTCTACATTATTATAATCCATCAGCACCCTTATATTTCACATTTTTAAAAATTTAAATTTAGTAATTAAACTCAGTAATTTAAATTTTAGTAATTCTCTTCCCAATATTACAATCTTTTTCATTTTTTATTCAATAGAATGCTTGTAAATATTAAACAAGCAACTTGAGTTGGTGGCCGATGTGTAGTCTTTGCCGATTTCCTTGGTGTAGATTTTCCACTGTGGCTGTATGATTTCAAGGAAGATGTGCACACAATTGGTTCTTGTGAACTTGTACAAGCCAATTCCAGTACATTCCTGAGCCCACTATATAAAACCTCAACCCTGGATAAGCCCAACTAAACATTTCTCCTGAGTTGTACCCGAATATCATTATGACCTATTATACCAGAATAACCAGTTGGACCAAAGTTACCAGAAATCATAGGGCAAAGGATTCTTTGTACAGTCTATGCAGGCCAGCATCTTCAGGGCACAGAAAAGGGGTGTATTAGTTTTCTATTCTTTCTGTAACAAATTACCACAAACTTGGTGCTTGACCAACAGAAATGTATTCTCTTATAGTTTAGGAGGTCAGAAGTCCAAAATGAGTCTTGTAAAATTAAGGTGTCAGCAGAGCTGCAGTCCCTTCAGAGTCCCTAGGAGACAATCAGTCCCTTGCTTTTCCAGAGCCTAGAGCTGCATTCCTGGAGTTCCTCGGCTCATGGCCTCTTCCTTCATCGTCAAAGCAGGGGATGTACATCTCTCTCTGCCTCTGCTTCTCTCAGCATTCCCTGCCCCTCATGGCCTTTTTCTCTTCTGTGTCAAACTCCTCTGTGTCCCTCTTATTAGTCTGGTCTCATTTAGGGAACACTGATATAATCTGGGATAATTGCTTCATCTCAAAATCCTTACCTTATTGCATCTGCAAAGTCACAGGTTCCAGAGATTATGACATGGATACCATTCATCCTCCTGCAAGAGTAGAGGAGTGCAAATGGAAGAGCAAATGGATAGCCTCCAGCACAATCTACCCCTTTGCCCCACAGCATTCGTTCTTATTCTTCCTTCAGGTGAATATTTTCTGTCTCCAACACAGGAAACACTCAAAGTCCCTTCAGGTACCATATTATTGGGTAGTGATGTCAATTTGATCACACTCCCTCCAGAAACCTAAAATATTGGTCACTACTAATATTTGTCATATATGGTGGCATTGGGGGGGATGGGAGAAGAGAAATAATTAATTAATGTAAAGCATAGTTTTTATAGTCCCTGTTTCTATACTTGGTCCTGAGGTCCATGTTGACGATCAGAGATACCAAGGAATCTAGGGTTCTTGCAGATTCTGAGGCCCACTTAGCAGGGGTCCAATTAGCATAACATCATTAATGTAATGAAGCAAGACAATGTTCTGTGGGCTCCCAAGATGATTGAAATCTCTCCCCTACACAGCTACTGCACAAGGATAGCATGGGGGACTATTCTAGGAGGCTTGGCCACCTCCCTTGGTCTCATCTTAGCATGAGACGTACATAATCTTTTCTCTCCCAACTAAAGAGGGTTTATCAGAGTTAGCCCATGGTATGAGAGGGCATGAATGCAGGTAAGGCATCTTAGAGGGTCTTTTATCTCAGTTGTGGGGGGTAGAGTAAAAAGGTTCTACAAGTATGCATCAGAGTCCTCTATCTTAACACCCAGAAAAGTAAGTCAGTTTTGAACTTAAGAGCCATAATTTTCTGCCATTGTCTATCTGGTTTCATAGTGACCCCTGTCCCAAAAGAATGTAGGATTCTCGTCTAACTGGGTTGACTGGGATAATGGAAAGTCCCTCAGGGTATGAGGAAGAATTTATTGAGTGCAAGCAGGTGGGAGTGGCAGAGAGCACATCAATGAACTCTTTGAAATACTATCCACACCGTCTCTCCCATATGCACATTACCCTTTTGAGTGTCTCTCTTTTCTCTTCCCCATTCTCAGCCAAACTTGCCATTCATTCTTCAACCCACTTTATTCTGAGTTTCACATCTCTCTACACACTGGCTCCCTCTAAGTTAACTAGGACCTTTATGTCTTCCAGTGGACATGTTTCCATCTTCGTCTTACTTGCCCTCTCAACAACACTCTTTCACTGCTTACTTGCATTGGGCATTTTGCAGAGTTTCATTTTGCTCTACCAGATCATTCTTCATTCTCCCTACCCTGCCCCCAGGTTACTGACTTCTTAGGATTACATCCGCAGGATTCCATACCTTCTGGCTAACAGTTAGGTTTAGCCAGTAAAAGTCCAGGCAGGACATCAGAAGAAGGGAGGAGATAAAGGTCAGGATATTCATACCCTTGGTTTATTCCCTACCTGGCTGCAGTTAGGTAATTATTGAGCAACCCACTCAGACAGTCACAGGTCTCCCAAGGTCGGGTAACCCTTCTCTCCCCATGCTCTTTCTGACGTGCTGCTGGCCCTGGGGTGCTTCAACAGCCCTTGTTGATTTTCTTAACATGGTTCACCCCTTTGTACATAATCTCTTCACTGAACTCTTTTATCACCTCTTTTTTATGTGCTAACATCCATCTATTTCCTCTTTCTTTCCTTTTTTTTTTTTTTAATCCTCGCCTGAGGATGTGTTTATTGACCTCTAGAGAGAGAAACATTTATGTGAGAGAAAGACATCCATTGGTTGCCTCCTGTACTCACCCTGCAACAGCCCTGCAACCTAGGTATGTGCCCTGACTGGGAATAGAACTAGTAACATTTTGTGTCTGTGTGTACTGGAAACACTCCAAATAACTGAGCCACCCAGCCAGGGATATTTCCTCTTTCTTGAAACACATTTTTCACCTGGCCTCCATGATTCTTCACTCTCCTGCTTTTATCTAGTCTTTCTGTTCATTCCTCTGTCTTGTTGGCAGGTTTCATCTATTTTATTGAACCATAAATTTTGGAATTCCCAAATTGCCAGTCCTTTTCTTTTCCTACTATATTCCATTCCAAAGAAATTTCTTCAATACCTACATCTTCAAAAACTACCTATGGGTCAATGACTCATAAACTTGTATCTTTGGCCATACTTGGCCTTTGAGATCCAGATTCATATATCTAACTTTCTTTTTACTACAGTTTTGTTAATTAAATCAATAAATAGTTTTCAAGAGCTTATTATGATCCAGACCCAGTTCTAGATGTGTTCTTGGATGTTTAAAAGGGCTTCAAACTATACTTGTCTGAACTGAATCCATGATTTCTTTCTCCTTTCTCCTACCTCCTCCTCTTCCAGTGTGCTTCATCCCAGTGTGTAGTACCAACATGGTCCATCCAATCCCACAATCAGGAACCTAGGAGGCATCTAAACTCCCCTTTTCTCATTCCCCACAACTATCTCATCAAGCCCTATCAAATTAACTCCTAAATATCTCTTCAGTCAAGTCAATTTTCTCCATCTCTACCATAATCATTTCTGACCTATATAGCACAAACTGCGGTATTCTTTTTCATTCCCTTATTCCAATAAATAGTGAACTTATTGATGAAGAAATATGATCATGCCAGATCCAGCCCCTACTTGAAATCTTCCGATGCCTTCTGCTTGCTCTTATACAATGCTGTCTGAGGCCTGCCTCCACCTCCTGTCCACCTCTTCTCAAACCACATGCTCTCCAGTACCCTCTTCATTTCCTGGAATTGATATGTTTCCTCCCACAACAGAAACTTGATCTTTGCTATTCCCTCTGTTTATTTTTTAAATATATTTTATTGATTATACTGTTACAGTTGTCCCAATTTTTCTCCTTTGGCCCCCTCTACCCAGTACCCCTATTCCTTCCAGCAATTCCCTCCCTTAGAAAATGTCCATGGATCATGCATATAAGTTCTTTGGCTACTCCATTTTCTATACAGTTCCTAACATCCCTCTGTCTATTTTGTACCTACCAATTTGTGCTTTTAATCCCTGCACCTTCCCCCCCTAGTTGATAACTCTCCAAATGATCTCCATATCTATGATTCTGTTCCTGTTCTGTTTGTTTGCTTAGTTTGTTATTTAGATTCAATTATTGATAGTTGTGAATTTATTACCATTTTAATGTTCATTGTTTTGATCCTCTCCTTTTTAACATAATTCCCTTTAGCATTTTATATAATAATGGCTTGGTGATGATGAACTTCTTTAGTTTTTACCTTGTCTGGGAAGCACTTTATCTACCCTTCAATTTTAAATGATAGTTTTGCTGGATAAAGTAATCCAGGTTGTAGGTCCTTGCTTTTCCATCACTTTTAGTACTTCTTGCCAGCCCCTTTTAGCCTGTAAAGTTTCTTTTGAGAAATCAGCTGACAGTCTTATGGGAACTCCTTTGTAGGTAACTATCTATCACAGTTGTAATTTTACATTTATGTGCATGCTATTTTGGACAATAGAGTGTAATTATGAATAAGTTGGGGGATGACATGTGTTTTATTCAACATCATATTCACCAGTGCCTGGCACATAGCAGATGCTCAATAAATATTTGTGGAACAAAAGGGTAAAGGAAGAGGGTAATTGAGAATATGGCTTACTATAGTGAGAATAAGCTCTAGGCTTACATCAGTGTCATTTTCCCCATATGCAGTTTCTTAAAGGCTTTGGAAGGAGTCAGGTGGCTCAGTAAATGTTGGTGCCACAAGACAATAACCTTGGCCCATGCGATGATAGTGAATAATATTCAGTTTGCTAATCCAGTGGCCAGTCCCCAAAAGCTCAAAAGGAAAATAATTTGTCACTTAATCCCCAATGACAGACTACATTGACAAGAAATGTATATTATTTACTGATTTAATCACCTCCCTTAAATTGTAATTCAATTAGAGCAAGATTTGAAGAAATGAAAACATCAGGTTATTTATAGGCCCTAATCTTTGAAAGCTTAGTATCAGTTGTAGATTGGCCTAAGTTATTCCTCTCTAAAACACAAACAGGAGTTTCCAAGTGGATTCCCCAAATGCTTTAACTTCATGTTGGTGTTTGCCTGTTGTGCATTAAGAACCATAGAACTCTGGCCAATCTGCAAACCTTGGAAGGCAACACATGAAATCTCTCACCTCTAATTTGACTTCCTTCTAACTGAATTCAAAGAAATAAAGTCTCTCTCTCAGGAGTATTCATTATTAGTAATAACTAGCATTCACTGGGCCCTTACTCTGTACCAGGGACTGTCCTAGCCCTCTATACAGATTTTTCTCTTAATTCTTTCAATTGCTTAAAAAAGATTCTATTTATTTATTTTTAGAGAGAGGGGAAGGGAGAGAGAAAGAGAGGGAGAGAAACATCAGTATGAGAGAGAAACATCCATTGGTTGCCTCTTGCATGCACCCCAACCAGGGACCAAACCTGCAATCCAGTTATGTGCACTGACCAGGAATCAGACTAGCAGCCTTTTGCTTTGTGAGATCACTCAACCAACTGAGCCACACCAGTCAGGGCCCAACTGCTTTTTAAGGTCCATATGAATAACATTTCCATTTTCCAGAAGGGGAGATGGAATCCCAGGACCTTGTAGTTATAATTGGCTTCCAAACCTTATAGCTAGTATTTATTGGAACCAAAAGCCAATCCTAGAAAGCTTGGCTCTAGGACCATTTACTCTGAGTTTTGTATCCTTTGTGATGGAAGCTGAAAGAACATTCCTCTTAGTGTATGTGCATACATGCTCTGTACCATGAAATCCTGTGGGATTGTTCTAGTTGGAAAGATAGTTTCCCACTGTTCTTTTGCTCTGTTTTGAGGCTTTCCTAAACCTTACAAAAATGTCTTACTAAAATTTAGCCAATCAGGAGATGAATAAAAATAACTAAAAAATAGAGAAGTTGAGTTAAACTGATTTTGGACATTAAATCCATTGAACATAAACTAAAGCTGGACAATTGTGGGAACTGTGGTTATACACCTTGATTAAGTGAAAATAAGGAAGGATAGATCTGGAAGGATAAATAAGGAAGCCAGTTCCCTCTACTTTTAGACCAATGAATCAATCAATGCTGCCTAAAATTTAAACATGTAGTTTATTTTGAAAGGTTATCACTCCACCCTCTAAAGGTGCTTCATAATCTTTGTTATCAATCTTAGTGCTGTACTTTAGGAAATCTTTAGAGTAAAGAAGCATTTAACTAAAGTTCAGGCTTTTCTTCAGTTTCTGTTTTTGAAATTTTTAAATTAAGTTTATTGGGGTGACATTGACAATAAAATTATACAGGTTTTAAGTGCACAATTCTATTATGCATCATTTGTGTATTGGATGGTGTATTACTTCTCCAGTTTCATTTTGGTTCTTCTTTCTTCTTGAAATTTAATTAAATTTCAATGTCATATTTTTTCTTGAAATCAATATATAGAATTATTTTGTCTTTATAGAGCTATTTGTCATGCTTATCCTCTCTTCTTTCTTTTTCTCTCACTTTCTCTCTCTCTCTCTCCCACTCACTCTACAAATAAAGTTTATTTGTATTAACAAGTTACTTCAGAGTGGTGGAGTTTGGGGACATTTTCCTACATCATCACAAGTCCATGGCCACAACTAACACAATTAATACTGATACCTTAACATCATATAATGCTGAGTCCCCAACTGGCTCCAAAATGGCTTATTCAAACCAAATTCCAAACAAGGACCACATACTGCATTTCAATGTTATGCCTAAACCTCCCTAAATGTAGAATAATCTCCTTCCTTTGTTTTCCTACACAATAATTTATTGAGACCAGGCCAGCTGTCCTCTAGAAATCTCACCTTGTGGACCTTCAGTCCCTCCTGATATTGTTTCACTTGTTCCCCTAGACTCCGTATTTCTTGTAAATCGAAAGTTAGAACAAAAACTTGACGAGATTCAATCTAAATAGTTTGGACAACAATGTGTCAGAGCTGCCGTTATACTTCATCTTGCTTCATTATGGAAGGCACATTCTCTTTGTTACACTATTGCTGAGACAGAGCAGTGGGCCCCGCTTTGTGAAGTTACACTTCCCCCTTGTAATCTAGGAGGTGACATTTTAGCATCAGACAGCTATTCCCTATGGTTTTAGCATTCATCGATGATTCATGCCTGCATCATTTCTCTTATTAAGGGTTGCAAAATACTCATTTTCTAATTCCATAAGTCCATATATTATTGGCTGGGGTTTTACAGGAAAGAAAAATGTTCTCTCATCATCTGGGGCTGGTTGGTTACCCTGGAATATAGCTCCCATTGGAAAGGCAGGATAATGCCTAAATTTTTCCCATTAATTACAAACTTTACAAGTTAGGAGTTCCTGTAATAACCTCCTCAGATGGTGATAAATCACTTCTTTTCCTTTTCTCTTTGAGCATCATTCTAGACTTATGGATTTTTTATGTATTCAATTTACAGTTATGTATTTGATGCTTAAATTGCCCCAACTTGAACCAGAAGGAAACCCACAAAGCTGGTGCCTGTATCCTTTTGACAGAACCTTCTTCTTCTTTGAAAGCTTCTTTGCTTTTAGTTCAAGATACTTGTTTTTTTAGGGAGTAAATCCCATTTATTTTCCCAAGGTATTGAGAGGAGAAATGTACTCAAACAGGTGTATCCGATGCACACCTTTTACATACTTAGCCCAGAGCTGGGTACTGGGACCCAAGAACCTAACGAAAAATGTGTTCCTTACTAGCTGGTGAGAAGCTCATACTCTTGCCGCAGAGATGACTGGCACCAGGCACGGTTAGGGGAAAATGGAGGAAAGCATTTGTTTTGGGCTGACTGTTAATCACACACCTGGGTCCAGGCATAATCAGGAGGGAGGCGGGGCTCTGACACTGGCCGCAGGCGGCTGGCCCAGGACAGGGAGGTGTAGGCTGCCTCCTGCTTCAATGAGACCCAGGCCAATGTCCAGAGGTTACCCGATCCCTAGACACTTAACCTTAAACCAGCATGGACAGATCCTGGGGGTTGTTTGAGAGTCTGGCTTTGGAGGGCAGCCCAAGATTTTCACAAAGGGGAGTCTGGGTGAGGGGGAGAACAGTGAGCTGTTGTGACATTTTACCTGAAATCTCAGAGAATGGCAGAGGGCATGTTCTCAGTGGGCCCCTGATTGGCTTGGGTAATGTCTATCTCTTCCTCTTCTCTCTACACAGTCTGCTCCAAGTGGGCAGCAGCCTGCCTTGTTCACTTGCCTGTGCCCAGGGCCTGCCATCATGCTCTGTACATCAATAACTATTTGATGCATGTAAAAACTTTAAAAGCCATTGAGTTTAAAATTTGGAGGAGTCAAGGGAAGACACAGAGCTTATTTCAGGCAGAAGATTACAAACTTGACATTGCAGTAGGCTCAGGGTTAGGTATGAAAGGCAAAGATGTAACATAAAATAATTAGGTATTAACCATAAAGAACTTAACTTTGTGCCCAGCAGGTAGTAAGACTGGGTAAAAGTTGTTGAAGATAGCATAGCATCTGTCTTTACCCTGTACTTGATTGTGTAATATTGAACCAGTTACTTTGCCTCCCTGAGACTCAGTCTCCTCATCTGTAAAATGGGGAGCCATCACAGGACCAACTTCATAGAGTTGTTATGAGGATTAAATGAGATAATGCACGCAAAGTGTTTAATGCAGAGCCTAGCACAAAGTCACTGTTCCACAGGTATCACCCACTAGTATTTTTACAAGCAGGAGGTGATGTTGCACGTGGTCATCTGTGTAAGATGCTGTAGAGAGTTTTAGAAAGTCAGGAACAGGCAAAGAGTGCTTTGGAGTTGGAGCAGATGTCATGGAGCAGATGTCTGAGGGGAGCAGCTTCACTACAGTGGTGGGAAATAAAGAGATACACTTGGTCATGAGAGTGAAAGAAAAATGGAAATGGGGAAACTAGGACACTCATCTGGGAAGTGTAGCTGGAAATGAACGATAGAGATTTAGACTGGTGGGTAGCAGAGGGAGAAAAATGAGGGATTTTTTGTTTGTTTTAAACAGAAGAGTGACCCTTATCTATTTGGAGGAAGAAAGGAAGACTCTAGAATGGAAGGAAAAATAAAAATGCTGGAAAGAGGGGCAATAATGTGGGTTCAGTTAGCGTCTGACACAGACCCATCTACCCTTCCTACTGTTTATCACTGAGTTAAAACAGAGGGAAAATAGACTTTCTTACACAAACACCTTCATAATTCTTCTATTAAAACCCAGCAAGGCAATTCCTGCACAGAATTCTCTCTGTGCGCCATTGGCTATATGACCTTACTTGTGCTACTCGGCCTCCTGAAACTGCTTCCCTCCAGGACAAGGGAGATAACCCGAGAAAGGAGCCTTAAAAATTAGAGATAATGCACATGGGGCACCCACAATTTAGTAGGTGATCAGTAAATGGTAGCTACAACATTATTAGTACTTTATTACAACATTAGTACAACATTATGTTGTACTAATGTTATTAGTACAACATTATTAGTATTCATATTTACACTCCAGCCCCCAATAATAATATACTTGTTAACATGTATTTGAGAATTATTTCATAGTGTCTTATAGAGGACAACTTCTATGTCAACACAATATATTCCATACTGGAAGATTAAAGAAAGCAATCAGAAGTTCAGGCTGGCAGTATTGCCAAATAATTTTGGTGCTCAGTTGTCCTGCCAAAATGCAGGTTCACTGAACACATGGTGATTTCTCAATGATCATGGGGCTGATTGAGAAGGAGCAAGAATGATTCTCCTCCTCCTCTTCCTGTTTCTTCTCCTCCTCTGTCTTCTTCTTCATCATCATAATGGAAAGTTATCAGAATTAGGAGTCTATTTAATTAAAGTTTCTGATTAATTGAGGTGTGTCAGCTAACCTTTGTCAGTTCCACATTTGTCAAACATCATTCTGTATTGTCTAGAAGTGTCATCATGGAATATAATTTTATCTTTCTTTGGTGATTCAGGATCTGATAGTGCCACAGGGTGGTCATTGCAAACACTTTTTTAAAAAATACAGTTCTGTAAGGAAAATGAAGAAGGTTGAAAGAATTAGACTGAATTAATATTGATCCTCGGATATAACCTCTTTATAGAGACTCATTTTCACATATTTCTTCTGATTTGCAAATGCAGTTTGTTGGGTTCTGTTTAATCCAATTTAACCAGGGAGTAAAGAGGGCTCCCTAAGTAGTGTTTTGTTTTCTTAGGTGCCAAGATGATTCCTTGGAAGTCCCTTCTGTTTCCTGCCAGGTTCTGGGTTCAGGGGCATCCCCATTTAGTGCTATTAGCTACTTCCTTCCTTTACTTGCCATCTTGTCCTATCCTGCTTCATTACTAAACATACATCATTGTAATGAAGCAAAGTTAAAATATCAGCACAGCATTTCTGTTTAGACACTTAATTATACAACAGTTGTATTTTTTCTTGAGATGTTTTGGCATTTTTTTTACAGGCTTGTAGTGAGAAGAGCTTATTTGCATTTCAAAATAGAATTTTACTGGTGGGCAATCCACACCAAGAAGACAGAATCAGAGATTTTTTTCTGATAGTGACAACACTGTAAGAATACATCTTAGTTGAACAAACAGCTTTCTTAGGAAGGAGTAATTTAGATGCACACAGGTTTCTTTTTCCCAATGGATGAGAGGCATTCTAGTCTTTAGTTGAGTCATACAAGAAGAATGTTCGTAAGCCAAAAGTTTATATGCTTTTTTAGAGCAAATAGTTTTATCACAAGAAAATTATTTTTATTACTAACATATTTCCTAAACTACATAATTTCTGTGCTGATTCTGTTCCCCCAAATATCTTTGCGGGTTTTTTTTCAGCATTACTAAAATACTGTGTGCTCTATACTGAACTCTAATACTTATATCAACTGGAAACATCTAATTCCAAAAGTGCAAAAGAATGTTGGTGAGTTTCTGTGGTAGAAATATTTTTCATATTTAAAAAGTTAAATCACAAAGCCTATTCTGTCTAGAAGACCACATGTCTAGTAGAGTGAGTTTTGTGTGTGTGTGTGTGTGTGTGTGTGTGTGTGTGTGAGAATAAACCAAGTCAGACAACATACCAGTTCACCTATGGTACAGTGTTGCCATATTAATGTCTTATTGGAAAAAATTTTCTATTAAGTCTGATACATGCATCTTGTAAATGTAGTTTTCTAGGAACTCTTACACAATAAGTTCCTCAAGTTTATTCAAGATCTCAGCATGACCAAAGGCATTACAAATTGTCTACCTTCCAACCCCTTCAGTCATCTGGAAGCCGCATTCGCCTAAAAGTGAAAGAGCACCTGAGAAGACAGTCTCATTTGTGCCTGTAGTTGGGAAAATGCAACTTGGCTTTGCAATGAGCTCACAGCATTCCAGGTGTCCACCAGATGGCACTATTGCCCTAAGACGCTAAGGCAACCGTAGGAGGGCGTTGGGCAGCCACTGCCGAGCCAGTGCTGGTGAAAAGTCAGAGGACACGGAGCACAGGAGTGAAGAGGGCTCTGTAGGGAATGGAGAAAGCTGAGGAAGCGGACATCTGGATCAGCTGCAGTTTAAGGATCATGTTTGTAGAAATACAATAATTTTATACATTAGGTTCTGGTCACTTTTTGAGTGACCAGAAAGAGGTAGGTGAAATTTATGAGCCCTTTAGATTGTTGAATTAACTTTTCTTATGGCTTACCTTCTTATTTTCCGAAAAAAGCAAACTGGAATGAGAGATTTCTTTCAGGAAGAAGTTTCAGGGCGAACCCACACATAGGCCAGTGTATCTTCTTTGACCCAAAAGGCTTAATCATTGGGAAACAATGTTTTCAAGAAAACCATAAATTAGAAATACATATATTTATCAGATGGAATTGTTTTCTTTTTTAAGTTTTTCAATGTTTGGTGCAATCATTAATATTCATATCCATTATCTATGTTATTACTACTTTGGATAATTACAGTATCTCTGGGCCTGGTGGCTTCTTTTTCAGTCTAAATACCCGTATTTTGCCATGCATAATGTGCATTGTTTTACCCAAATTTTTGAGGGATAAACAAGGATGTGCATTATACATGGGTAGTACTCATTTTGTATCTATAAAAATGTTTTTAATCCTTTTATTTATGCTAATGTGTTAAAAGTGTAACTCTAGAGAGCAATAGTGGTATCCATATGCAAAATAATGCCCCGGAATATGATAATCAGTTTTGTTTTTAAATATAAATTAAAAAATTAAATAAAAAAATTAAAATGAAAGATTTTTTTCCTGGAAGTTTGGGCCAAAACTGTGGGTGCGCAGTATACATGGGAGCATGTTATACACAGCAAAATACAGTAGACCCCTGGCTGGTTGTAGGGGTCTGGATGCAATGCTCAAACACTTGGGAGGCTCAGGGGTGTGTATGCGGGTCTGTGTGTGTGCTTCTGTGTTCTACCGGGAAATTTGTTTTTGAAAGGTCAAGGTTGCCCTTGGTGCCTGTGGCTCTTCTTTCCTCACCTCTTCCAGCCTTACTGCCCCGGGGTACCTCTAGAGCATAAGGATTTGTCAGCAGGAAGATGGCTTTCAGCAACCTTAAATCAGACCATACTGATTCTGTTTTTCACAGTGAGAGCCCTGCTTTTATCTTAGGAAGGGGGAATTCTGGGCCCTTTTGATTAAGTAGGGTGGATTATCAGGGACCATCTTCCTCTGATGTGGGCTCTAGTCCAGGTAGGAACAGAGAAGAATTAGTTCAAGTAACATGACATGTAGACCCTGGATTCCAGGGCTGGAACTTTGAGAAGATCAAAATTAAAAAGAAGGAAAGAAGGTCTTAATCAATATATTATATAAAGTTAGATGAAACAAAATTTTAAAACAATAGCACTCATTATTGACAGTATACACTGGAATATTCTTTAAAAAAAATGTAAAAAACCTTAAAATATTTCTAGACTTTAACCTGGACCACTAATGAGAATTATTTTTTTAAAAAAGCATTCAACAGAAAAAAAAAAGAGCTATAAGTAAAATATTCTTTGTATTATTATCTGTAATTCTGAAAACTTGGAAAAATTAAATGTTAAGCATTATATATGATTAGTGGTGAGACAGATGAAGGTATATCTAGCTACTAGATGAGACATTAAGTAGTACTAAAAATGAATATAACCATCATTTAATAATGTTTTAAAAATGCTCATTTCAGGATATACAGTGAAAAGCAATGGGCTTCAATAAGACCAGGAGCACAGACCCCCGCTGCTAGGCCAGAGCTCTTCCAGTCAGGGTAACGGGCTTCTCTCAAGACAGTACCTGGTACCAGGTAGGTTCAGGGGCAGCACATGGATTCAGGGTATGTCTGTGTCTCTAGAGCAAGTCCTGTAATCAGGGTCGGTGTGCACCTTTTTCTTAACAGAAGTTGAGGTTGGTCCACAACTGTGGACTCGGCTTCCAAGTGAATGGCCACATGTACTCTCATGATCTGTAAGAACTCTCTCGTATTGCTGACCACAATCTGCAAAATGGAAACAAAGAAATCACAACCGCTTTCCATCTCCCACCCCCAACTGACACTGACCTGGGTTAATGGAACAGAAGATACTATAAACAAGCAAAATTAACTTCAACTCTCCCCTCATTACGAAACAGCATCCACTTTGCAGCCTATCAACCCTGGAGGTTATTCAGGGCAAAATCTGATTTCCCCATGACTGACTGCCCTCCTCCCACCATCTAACAGATGACTTCCCTTCCTCTCCTTGCTGCTTACACAGACCACCATGGAAGCTTCCTATTAGTGGAAATCATACAAAATTAGGAAGGCAAATTGGTCGAAATAAAAATCATGTCACATGTTCGAAAGACAAATATTAATGATTTATGGAAAGGGTCATAAGTTCTCTGGGAGGGTTTTTTGTCAGTTCCTCTCTTCAGGAGTCCAAGTAATTGATAGTTAATTGTGTATTGATTTTCCTGCAGATACAATATAAATAAGCTGATAAAGTTCCAGGTTCCTAACCACATAACCATCAGCTTCAAAGCAGGACAGGAAGAACTTTCCCTGACTCAGCAAGCTCTTTTCAATATCAATTTTTCACCTGGAGGCCCAAAATGGTGCTTACACCTTTGTTTGCTCCAATCCCACTATTGCCATGCCCCCTCCATTGGGTGAAAAGTCAGTATGAAGAAAATTCCAGTCCGTTGTCTACAAATGCCAGTGAGAGAAGCCTTCTTTTGTGAATTATTTCCTGCATAAATTAGAATAAATACTATAATTATATGAAGAAGACTAATTCTGTCTTTGTAACCAATTTGGATAAAAAGGGGGTTGCTGGTGAATTATTAAAATAATTTTAAGTCCACCTAATTTTTATGTAGACTTTTATTTTTCTTTCCACTCTCAATGTAAAAGATACTTACATTTTGAATTGTCTTTTAGATATTGGTCATGTTTGATCCTTGTCAAGTTTTTGAGATTTGTGAGAAAAGAGATAGAGGTACAGGTTGTAAATTAAGTGCTGTTTCAACTAAAAGTGGCATGAAGTTCCCCTGCTACTTACCTGTGCCAGGTGTACTCATGGGGGAGTTGTCCAGGTGGTATGGTAGAGATGGAGGAATAGGGGCCGGAAGACAGAAGGATATTGAACTGAGCCTAAAGTGTCACCCTGCAGGGACTGTTACTAGTACCCTGTCACTCCAGGCCTCAAATAGCAGCCAAGTTCCCAGTACCATGGCCAGCACCTAGAAAGAAAGGGAATTATTGTAAAGACAATAATAAAAACAGACATCACTTTCCTAGATTAACCTTCTTTTTCCTTTTATTGCAATGGTTTTATAGCCAAATGGGCTACATCATGCCTCTGCAGCCAAAGTAATTTCTGTCTTATATTGTGCCTATGGTGAATGAATTGGAACTCAAGCCTTCAGAGTTTAAAGAACTATTACAGATCTGTGTGGGAGCCAGGACTCAGGGGCTCATGCATCACTGAGTTGCCATTGTGCTCTGCTCTGGTCCAAGGCCAAGAATGTAACCTCCTCCAGGAGGCACAGAAAATTCCAAGTCTGACTTCTTATTAGCAAATTCAGAACATGAAAGTAATGGGCATTAAAAACAAATAAAAGTTGATTCAAGAGAGTCAAAGACAAACAAACAAACAAATCCAGCATCACTCTGGAAATCAGATGCATGTGTCTTCCTGTGTCAGCTGGATGATTAGCTACTGGTCTGTGTGTAACCTCTGCTCACACACACCAGAGGTTCACTGAAGGCATTTTCCCCATCACTCCCTGATAATAAATAAATAGGATCATGTTTTAGTGTCTTGTTTAAAGAAGCAGATGCAGGGAGGGCTCTGCTTTGCATCCTCACCAAATTTTCTTTTTCCTCTTCGGTAATTGCTTTTGGAATGTCAAGATACTGGGAGACATGGCTGGTCTATCTTGTTTAAATTAGGAGGATTAAAAAAAAATCAAACCAATATGGAGATCACTAAGAACAATATACCTAACCTATGTATTCAGCACTCAATAAAGTAAACATCTTTGTATTTTTTTAAGAAATAAAATACTTAAAATAACTTGAAGGTCCTTCATTTTCCTCTTCATGTCCCATTCTCTCTCTCCCTCTCTAAATAAAATCGCTGTCATGAACACGGTATGTGGCCAGTCAACATTCCCATATGCTACCATTTTTCTAATACAAAATGCATCCTTAAGTAATGACTTCTGCGGGTGTTTTGTAAGATTGTATAGAGGCATGCTCTCATACCTTATGTAATGCTCTCCAGGTTTAACTTCTTAATGTTGTTTTTGGTTTCTACCCATGTATCTGTGAAGTGAAGTTAAAGGTACTGAAATATAAAGCTTTTTCCTTTCTTACATGGTCTCTCTTTCCCTCTCTGTCTCTCTCTCAACTTCTCACAGGTTTATTTGCCATCCTAATATTCTAAGAAAAATTAAAAATTAAAATTATTATCATGAATTTTATCTTTCATTGTTATATTGTGCAATGCCAGTTTTAAATGCAAATATAAACATATTTAACTCATATGGGAAATCACTGAAGTTATACAACTTGCATTTTGTAGCTCCTGTATGCATATGCATTTCATCTTACCAGAAAGTGGAAACACCTCACAAAACTAAACTGTTTTTATTTCGCTTCTTGATTCATGCACCTTCTGCCCACACTCTGCCTTCTGCTTACTGACAGCTAAGGAAGGACTGAAAGGAAAAGGAACTGAGTGGCTCCATCTTTCCCTCTCTTTCTGTGTCATTGTTTCAGCCTGAGCGGTTGACTAACATGGGGAAGTACGTAAGTAAGAAAGGATATTGTAGGCTGCCTTGGTTGCTCACATACCTTGGTTGCTCCTTTCTTTTTGCATTTGAAGCAAGTTCTGGTTCAGACGGGAAGTGTGCCCTCTCAGGACTGTCAGTTCCCCATTTACTCAGTCCTAGGTGTCCCATGCTTACCTTGTTCTCTCTCTCTGAGTCCTGCCGAACTTCTGTGCATCATGAATCCACCAGAATTCTGTGCTCATGGGGCATCTTGAATATTATATGTGAGTCAGGCAGCAAGGAACAGGGTTTTATGCATATTATATCCATTTCCTCTGCTCCTAACACTCTCCGTTGTCCCACTGAATTCACCTAAAAGCACAATTTCAAAAATAAAACTATTAACAATTTCAAGATGGTGAAAGAATTAAATCAAGCACAGGGCCCACCTGAGAACAGAGTCCTATGAGACTGCACGTGCCCAAGGGGCTGCACCTGCACCTGCCTGTGGGTTTCTCTGGGACATATGGGTGTCTTCTAGTGGGTTTCTGAGTGGTTATACACATTGTTCTTTCTTTTTTTTTTCTTTTTTCTTTTTTCAGAGAGAGAGAGGAAGGGAGAGAGGGAGAAACATCAATGAGGGAGAGAAATATTGATCGGCTACCTCTCACACACACCCCAACAGGGGACCAAACCTGCAACCAGGGCATGTGCCTGGACTGGGAATCGAACCGGGGAAACTCCCCTTTGCAGGACAAGGCTCTACCAAGGCTTTGCAGGACACAAGCCATGCCAGTCAGGGCCACAGTGCTGATTTTGACCTGATATTACCAAATGGATTCAATAACTGCTATACAAATTTATGCGAGTACCAGTAATATGTGAAAGTTTCCCTTGGCCCATATTTTAACTCATACTTGTTAATTAGATTTTAACTATTTTTTTTTGCCAGTTTTACTGTTTTGGTTGTTATCTCCCTGTGAAGTTGAACATCTTTATTTTTCTGTGAAGTTTTTGTTCTAGAATCTTTGCCCAGTTATTTACTAGGCTGTGTCTGCCTTGGCATAGTGATTTGTAGGAGTTTTGTTTGTTGGGTCTTTTAAAACATTCTTGGTATTAATCTTGACATTAATATGTCTTGCCAACATCTTCTGTCAGGCTGCTTCTTACCTTTTAACTTTGTAAGTGAGGCTTTTTGTTCTGTAAAAGTATTAAACTTTTTGGTAGCCACATTATCAATCATTCAATTATTATTTCTATTTTGTGTGGCTTCGCTGACCTAAGATCACACAGACAGTCTCCTACATTTTTTTGGAATTATTTTAAAGATTTTACCTTAGCTGGTGTAGCTCAGTGGACTGAGTGCTGGACTGGGAACCAAAGGGTCACCTGTTCGATTCCCAGTCAGGGCACATGCCTGGGTTGCAGATCAGGTCCCCAGTAGGGGGCATGTGAGAGGCAACCACACACTGATGTTTCTCTTCCTTTCTTTTCTCCCTCCCTTCCCCTCTGTCTCTAAGAATGAATAAATAAATAAAATCTTCAAAAAAATCCTTTAAAATGTTTTTATTTTGTTTTAATCTTTAGGTACTTAAGTCATTTGGAGTTTGTTTTTACTGTGTAAACATTAGTAAAGGTAAGATAGAAATTTAACTTTATATTTATTTTAACATGAAAACTCAGTTGCTCCAACACCACTTATTTAGTCCATCACCTATTCCCCTGATTTCTCTTGGGTTGATTTCCAGATCCTTATGTTATATTCCACTATTTATTTATATTTCCCACTTACTAGCAGAGCTTTTAGTTGATACTGACATCTGGTTGAGTAAAAACCCAGTACTTTAAAAAAAAACACTTATTTTATTCATTGAAAACCACAGAAACAATAAAATAAATCAAGCAAGTTCTCTTACTTTTCAAGATGTATTAAGAAATTCTCCAACCTACAGAGTGTAAAAACATGACTCTGAAATCGCACAGATTTGAATTTTTATCCTGGGCTTGTCATTTTCTGGCCGTTTGAACCTGGGGCATGGTTCTTAACCTCTGAGGCTAGACTCTCTAATCTGTAAAATGGGGATAATAAGATCTACGACCTAAAGCTATTGAGAGGATTAAGTGAGTTAAGTACTGGCGTAACCTAAATACTCAGGAAATATTACTTTTCTTCCCCTTTCCTGTCCTTGAAAAGAGCCATGTGTTTCTTGGCTATCCTCTTCACTTTGGACTCTACAAGGGACAACTGGGACTTGCTTAAAGGCAAAACAAAATCCACCCCAGGCTGATGATCTGACTCAGTCACTTTCCTGAAACCCAAATAATTGCTTGGGCTTTGGAACAGCAGAAGCTATAAGGATGTCCTTAAGTGGATCGGCCGCTGGCTGCTGCTTTTCTTATTAATTAAATGACACAAATAGGTCATAATAAACCCAGAGCCAATCAGTCCCCTCCCCTCCAAATTACACAAACTTTGCTCTCCTGACTAGTGCTGAAAAGATCAAAAGGATGAGAAATCAATAGGATTAAGAGTTTGACATTCTAACACGTTTTACCGGTAGTGACTCTGGGACCTCCAACTCTCCAGCATTGCTGAGACCAATATCATTTCCTCAGGTGGAGAGGAATTCTTTAAACTAACACACCTTGAAACCTGGGATGGAGTTGAGAACATGCTTGGAATTTCATCATGTCCAGGTAGAAACCTAAATGGAAGTGGCTGTTCTTGAAGATCAAAGGGGGAAAATGTGCATCAAGAATAAATACATGACTAATTCCACTGTGGCAAAAAAGAGGAAACTAATGGGCCTAATGAAGCGGATGGTCAGACCCTCTCCAGGAGCTTCCACCATGCAGAGCACTCTCCTGGAGAGATGAAAACCAGCAGGTGAGCTGAGAAGCAGGTGGAGTCTGTGCAGGTGAGGCACGGCTGGCTGTGTGGCTGCAGCTGTAGAGGTCTCTTCTGGAACCACCATGGGCTTCCAAACCTTCCACGAGAACAAGTGCCAGCAGAGTGAGACATGCAGGGGAGACGGGCTTTGGGAGCAGACCTGCCCCTAGGACTTGTTAGCTGGATGGCCTTTACCAGGTCCTCAGCCTTTCTGAGCCTTGAGTTCTTCATCTACTAAATGAGGGAGGCAGTTTCAAACTTAAAGCCCTGCTTGAGAATCAACTGAAATAAGATATAATATATAGAGTTCTCAACACAAGAGGGGTTCAATGAGTGTACCTACTAGTATTTTCCATAGTGAGATAATGTGATTGTCGTTGATGAGTTTTGCTCCTTTCCTGCAGCTGCCCCAAACCTCAGATTTCCTGGGCCCTCCACCCCCACAGTAAGTTCTCCATCCACCTCAGCAAGCATCCCTTCCCCACCCCACCTCTCAGCAGAGCCGCCTCAATCTTGGGTCATCTCTACTCTTGTGTGTATGGAGTTACATGTATGTGTAAGATGTAAACTTATAGTATGTCTCCCCAGTTTGTAGATAGGAGATTTGTGACTCAGAACACATGGTCCCTTGGTTACAATATTCCAAAGTGATGTCTCCCTTGTCAATTCCGATTCAGTAGGTTGAAAGAGGGTCCAGGAATCTGCATTTACCAAGTAGGTCTAGATCTTTACTCTCAGTGTGGTTTGGCAGCTGTGGCGTTACCTGGGAGCTTGTTAGAAATGCAGATTCTCAGGCTTCACCTCAGATCTACTGAGTCAGAGGCTGCAGTTTAAAAACATAGGCAGAGTTGCCAGATAAAATACAGGAGGCCCAATTAAATTTTAATTTCAGAAAAACAATAAAAAGTTTTTTTACTATTAGTATGTTCTACAAATACACTTGCTTTTTTTTTTTTTTTTTTTCTGAATCTGGCAACACCATCTTCAGGTGATTTTCAAGTACTTTAAAGTGTGAGAAGCACTGGTCTAGGTGAGTACATCTCAAACTTTCACATGCCTCTGAGTCACCTGGAGGCCTTGTTAAATCCCAGATTGCTGGGTGCCATTCCTGAGTTTCTGATTCAGTAAGTCTGGCGGGGGCCTGAGAATCTGCATTTCTAACAAGCAGCGATCAAGGATCACAGATCAATGTGATGATGACTAGATTCCCAGGTCAGCCCACAGTATCTCTGCAGTTCTTTCCACTCTTCATAAACTTACTTCCTCCAGGAAGCCTCCTGGTATTGGTTCTCCAGAAATTCCTTATCCTCTCCCTCTGGTCCTTTTCTTCCACGCTTCATACCTCTCTTTTTATCACTTTCCCAAGAAGACAGTTCTGAGCACAAACCAAGCAGCAGGACAAAGGGAAAAGCTCATGTTCCTTGAAAACACACAGATCTCAGTAGCAATCTGAGTCTTTTAGGACCATGGGACTATTTAGCCTCTTTGAACCTTAATTTCCTCAAGGCTGAATAACGTCTACCCTGGAGGGGGGGGGGCCTGAGGATGAAATGAGAGGATGAATACAAAGTCATGGGCAGGGAATAGGCAGCCAATATGTAGGCAGTTATTATTCTGAGCTATGAGTAGAAAGGGTGCTCATTATTATATGACTTTACATCTGCTTGTCCATCACAAAATCTCATAGACCATTCCATCAGAGGCCTCCATATATGTATAGGCACCAAATGGCCTGCAGTGACTATTTTTTCATTTTTCACCTATTGTCCTGGCAGCATAGTGAAGTGGAGCTCACACAGAGGTGGGCATCAAAAGACCTTGCTCTGCCATGGCCTCCTTTTGTGACCTTGGTCATGGTAGCTCAGCCTCTCTGGTCCTTGACTGTTTTTACATAAAAATGTGAGGCTGACATCAAAGCTCTCACAGGTTTCTCTCAGCTCTGAACTCCTACAAAAACCACAGATTTAGAATTTACATTTGTTCCCCCCATTCTATCTGAGTTGAAATTCTGCTGACCCTGAAAATGTAGACTAACTCTTTTACTTTAGTTTATTATTCTGACATTTTACTGGGTACAGAAGCACGGAGGGATTATCAAGTGAATCTAGATTGTATAAGCAATTACTAGATAACTGACTTTAAAAATATACAGGGCTTTCTTGCTTAAATATCATAGGAAAGGAAAAAGAGAGAAGAAAAAGTCTGAATTCATAAAGTAGTCCACCCCATTAGATTCTGTCATGTAGATACGGTTTAATAATAACACATGACAATTGGTACATTTCCTGGGCATTTCATATGTGCCTAGCACCTGGTTGAGCACCATGCATATTATCTCATTTAATTCTTACAATACATCTGTGACAAAGTGTTGGGACTGCTAGTCTAATCCCCTTTTTAACTAATGACTAAAACGACCCTAAAAATATAGTAGATAATCTATGATTGTACAGGTGATAAGTGGCAGAAAACTAGACAGAGCTAAATTAAGTACAGGTGATTTCAAGAATTATATCCATTCACATCACTAAAGGGAAAACAGTAGTCTTCAGGGGCTGGTCGTGTCCCCCTGTGAATCCTTAGTGCCAAAAGCGCTTGAATATGACTAGCACTACTTTACTATGGGTTGAATGAGTAAAGGCATAGAGGGAAGAGAAGAGGAGGAAGCTAGACTAGGAGGCGGAGAGAGGGAGGGGAGACTACAGTGAGACTGAGAAAAGAGACAAACGCAGGCGAGTCGGATTCCCAGATGCTGGCTCTGGAAGAAAAGACTCAGCACAGAAAGAAGGCACGGAGCCTTCAGGGGTGCAGTGACCTGAAAGGACTGTAATAAATTCAGGAGGCAGGGAAATGCTGGATAGAGAGCAGGAGGAGATGGATAATGTTGTCTCTGACCTTGGGGCCTTGAAACCCACTGAAATCCCCCTTGCCATTTCCAAATCCTGACTACCAAAGAGGCCAATGTTTCTGAACAGGAGAGATTTTTTTTTCTCTTCAGCATAACTGGGAGGAATCAAACAAGATTTGTCAATTAAAAAATTCCCAAACTGTACATCTACACCCCCCAACTGTGCTATGAAAAAAAAAAGCAAACCTGTATAATGATGGGTAAACTGTAGCCACATGGGAAGGGGAAAGGCTGGAGATGCTCTTTGTGTCATTTTAAAAATAAGTATGTTGTCACATTGAAGAGATGGACAGAACAGACTCTCAACTGATATCCTCAGTCATTGTGAAAATATGTGAATAAAAAGGATTTTTTAAAAAAGAAAATAAATAATAAATCCAAAGTTATAGCTAACACACTGAATGTGTGGCATAGCACTCAGCACTTTATATCTGTAACGTCCTCAAGACAAGCCTGAGAAGATGGTACTGTGTCTATGTCTGTTTTGCAGATGAGCAAAGTGGGACACGAAAAGTCCACACAGCTAGCAGCAGAGTTCAGATTCAAGTCTCAAGGATCTGATTCTGACACCAAGTGATTAATCTAAATGATCATTTGATGTCTGGAAAATACCCAAAAGACAAAACGAACACAAGGCAGAAGAGTCCTAACGAATGAGCTGTTGCTGCAGAGGTAAGGCTGATGAAGCACCCAAGGACTCTGAAGAAAGTGTGTGTTGACTTGAAGAAAGAAAGAGACACAGAGGAAGCATTTGCAGGTAGATGATAGGGTGATAGCAAGAGCCCCAAACTGGAAGGGAAAAGATCTGAGTTTTAGGTCCTTTTTCTATTGGCTCTGTGACTATAAACAAGTCTTTTAACTTCTCAAAACTCCAGTTTCTTCTGTGAAATAGAGAGAATACCTATAGACAAGGTGTTGGAAGACTGCTTGGGGAGTGAGTTAACTCTAAACCAGGCTGAGCTGGGAGGTTTGTTAAGTATGCATTCATTATAGCAGAAGATTCAAAGCTATGAAGTAATGCTGAATGATAAATGTGGTGGAAGGAAAAAGAGGAGTCTGTAAGATGTCAGACCCTCCAAAAAGAAAAAGGACAGATAAAAAAGAAAACAAGTATCAGTCTGCAACAAAATACTTGATTTGTTGGGTTCTTTTTTCTTCCATGGAGCTAAACTGCTTCATTGTTTTTGTTTTGTCTTTTTAACTTATACTTTGAAATCTGTGTTGAGAGTGACAAATAGAAGAATACAAGGCCGCATGATTTTGGAAACAACTACAGACTTTGCAAGACCACAGATTAAGAATTCAGTCCTCTAGGGCCACAAAGTGTTCCTAGTTAAAACATACCCAGGGAAGTCAGGCAGTTGGGCGGTGCACAGCACCGGGACCCCTGCTGACTCCGGAGACTGCATTCCTGACTCGCTGCACTTTTACAAGGCACACAGACACTGGTGACTGCCCAAGGCTGGAACGTTTATGGTTAGTGGTCTTTTCCTTCCATTTCTGCCCTGTCCTACCCGCCTGACCTTCAGATCCCTCCTTCCCATAGAGCCAGCCCCTCATCTTAGCCCCTGCCCCTAATTCCCATGAAAATATATTAGGTTTTGTACAATATAATTAAAAGAATGAAGACATTCTGAATAAGGAGCCAAGGGACTACCAAGAGAGCATATAAACTTTATAAGAAAGCTTGGTGAGTCTTCATACCTTCCTCCCCCAAGAGAAAGTGCTAGTTCAGCAAAACAAACCATCAGCAAAATGAAAAGGGAACTCACTGAATGGGAGAGCATATTTGCCAATGATATATGTGATAAGAAGCTAATTACCAAAGTATACAAAGAACTTATTCAACTCATCACAGAAAGACAAACAACCCAATTAAAAAATGGGCAAAGGACCTGAATAGACACTTCACCAAGGAGGACATACAGAGATGGCCAATAGACATACAAAAAAATGCTCAACATCACTAATCACTAGAGAGATGCAAATTAAAACCACAGTGAGATATCACCTTAGACCTGTAAGAATGGCCATCATCAATAAATCAACAAACAACAAATGTTGGCAAAGATGTGGAGAAAAGGAACACTTGTGCACTGCTGGTGTAAATGCAGACTGATGCAGCCTCTGTGGAAAACAGTATGGAATTACCTCAAAAAATTGAAAATGGAACTACCTGAGGACACAGCAATTCCACTTCTGGGAATATATCCAAAAAAACCCAAAACACTAATTTGAAAGAGTATGTTTATTGCAGCATTATTTACAATAGCCAAGATCTGAAAATAGCCCAAGTGCTCATCAGTAGATGAATAGATTAAAAAAAAAAAAAAAAAAAGCTGTGGTACATTTACACAATGGAATACTACTTGGCTGTAAAAAAAAGTAAGAAAAATGCATCTTACCTTTTGCAACAGCATGGATGGACCTGGAGATAATAATCTAAGTGAAATAATTATAATAATGCTAAGTGAAATAAGCCAGTCAGAGAAAGACAAATACTATACGATCTCACTTATATGTTCGATCTAATGAATAAAATTAACTGATGAACAGAATAGAAACAGATTGACAGCTGTCAGAAGGGAGGGGGTTGGGGTGGCCAGATGAAAGAAGATGAAAAGATTAAGCAAAACCTTATATACATGATACTATATGTCTCACACAGACACAGATGACAGTGTGGTGATAGCCAGAGGGAAGGGGAGGTGCGGGGTGGGTGAAGGTGGGCAAAGGGGTGGGGGTAATGGGATCAGGAAAGAAAAGTTGTTTGGGACGAGGGGCACACAATGCAGTGTGCAGATGGTGTTTTATTGAGTTGTACAATTGAAACCTGTGTGATCTTGTGAACGAATGTCACCCCAATAAATTCAATTAAAAAAAGAGAAAGTGTTAATTGTGTGCCCTTTTAGTATCTAAGAAAAATGAGGGAAATAGAAGGAAATGTTGCTGGGCCAATGCCTGAAAGGCTATAGAATAACCTTTTCTATTGTCAGGCTGTGTGAATTTTGACAAATCACTTTACTCCTGTGATCCTTCTTCATTTCGTCCACGGTAAAATGAACACTTTAGATCAGTGTTTCCCAAAGTGCGTGACTTGAGATGTTATGACTGTTACAAGGGAAATTTTTAAATTTCAATTAGTATTCCAAAAAACAAAACCCTGCCACAGCAAACTCATGATTCATATAAAATGAGGTTAAAGTGAAAGAAAATGAGTCAACTTAAATATATATACGAAGTGTGTGTGTTACATGCCCTTGAGTCAGCTCCGGCTCCTGACAGCCCCGTGAGTGAGTGAGTGATGTCCCCAGTGTCCTGTCTCAGCAGCCCTGCTTGGGTCCTGTAGACTCGTGCCTATGGCTTCTTTTATGGAGTCAACCCATCTCAGGCTTGGTTTTCTTCTTTTCCTGCTGCCTTCTATTTTCCCCAGCATTACTGTCTTTTCTAAAGAACCCCACCTTCTCGAATGTGACCACAATTGTGAAGGTGATATTTGAAAGAAGAAAACTTGGCCAACTTTGGCCGTCTGTCCCTTCCCGAAGGGCAGGGACTGGCGCCAGCACAGCGCCTTCTCATCGGCACCCCTCTCCTCTGACCTCCCAGCCTCCGGCAGGGCTTCCCACAGTGTTACTGAGAAACCTGCCCAACACAAACGTTCCACTGGTTTCAACTCTTAGGTATAAAACTGTAATTTCCACAAGTGATCATGTCATCAATTGCAGTTCACAAATAAAAGTCTTAGTAAAGTCATTAGCATTTCAAATCTTTTAAATTTTTAATGAAATTATCAAATCTTGCTCACATGTTTCTGCCCCTCAGTTTTGCATGGACTCCCTCCTCTGGCTTCGTAACATTCTTCTTCTTCTCCCTCTCCTACTCCTCTGTTTCCTCCTCCTCCTTCTTTTTGATGTAACTTAATAGGAATCATCTGTATTCCAAATGAGGGTGGATTCTAGAGTTATAAGAAGAAGGAGGAAAGCGGTATATTTCTGAGCCGTTCTGCAAAAGTTGTATGCAAAGTAGGGACTGGGAGAATGACAGGCTTTGGAATGTCCCACTATTGCCTTAAACATAAGTATTATGATCAAACTTTGATTTTTCCAGGAAGATGTGACAAACGCAAACGATTATTAGCAAGGTAATACAAAGCCACTTGGTATACTGAAGTTGATATGTGAGCATTCACTGCAGGATGAGCAAGCAAAAACCATTGTTCCCATCTTAAGGCAAAGGCACAAGCTGGGCAGATTTAAAGAATTCGACTGAAGAACTCAGGGGGACAATAAGAGTAACAGATTTACTAAGTCTGACCAGGGGCAGGAGAATGAGAAACAGGATTTGGGGAAATATTTCTTTCCCTTCTCAACACATTATACTTCAATTGCTAAGCTCCCTGGCATAGAAGGCCCTGTGGAGTGAGCATCATGAAATGAGCCTGGAAAGGGCTCATCTGGAGGGCTCTACAGGAAATCTGCATCTGTGAATGTCCCCCTCCAAATCTCTGATGATTCAGGATTAGCCTGGTGATGTCCTGGTCCCTGGCTGTGTCTCTAAGACTTATAAACAGCCAGTGAAACTTTGGCCAATAAGGCTGAACCACTGTATACTCAACTAGTAAGAGGGCTCCATCCGCAATGACAGGAGAGGCTGATTGGTTTAGATACTGAATATTCTGTGCATCCACCTGAGAAAGGGCAAGTGTTGCAACTATTCCACTTTACCCTGAAACTCTATGTTTTCTCCACTTCCTTGGTCTTGTCCCAAGCGGTAAATTCTCTAGGTCCTCTGTTCTCTCTTTCACTTACCTCCAGTGAGTGACTGACTTTCCAGATAGTAGTGGGCAGATAGTGAACATGGGTATAGCAGTTCCATTGTGAGGACTGTGAGCCCTTGGCTGAGTCATTTAATGTCTCTTGGCCTCCGTTTTCTTCCATGTGAAATGGGGATAATAGCAGTACCTACCTCCTGGTGCTTTAGGAAGAATCTAACAAGATGGAATACCTAAGGCACCTAGCATGCTTCTTTGAAGAGTGCTCAGTTAATATCCATCTAATTAACAATTGTAGCTTTCTCTTATTGCAAACAGAGTAGATGGAGGAAAGATGGAGACAAATCCTCAGAGTCCTGGAAAGAAACATACATTCAGTTAAAACAGGTCCTTAAAGCACATTTACTAAAATAAAATGGAATCTCATTTAATTCAATAGCTGAAATGGTGCCTAAACATGGCTTTCCTGTCAGTCACTGATTTTAAAGAAAGCTAATTTTACCCATTTGCCTCCCGTGAACTCCTAACCATTTGCATCCACCAATCCAGGTCCAGTCAATGCTCCTTGGAGTAAAATTTGAATTTCCTGACTCCTTTTCTGCATGTGAACCAGTGACTTCAGTAGATGAATGGTCAGAGGTTTGGTATCCAGACTTCACTTTCCACAACAGGGAGCAGTTCCACTGGACTCTGGGAGTCTTTCAGGCTTATCGGATCATGCTCCAGATGTCATGTGTTTCAGTATCATGGATTTCTCCTAGTAAGGCTGTCAGAGCTTTTGAAGCTGCCAAGGGCAAGAGTATATGAATGAACCTGACACCAACAGTAGGGAACTAAAGTTCAATTATGAGGACTTTCATGATTAACCAGCAGTGGTATGCCACTCCTGTCATTATCCCTGCCCCACTGAGTTTCACTGACAGTGGTGTGGAACCATGGCATAAGGGGTGTGGGTTCCCTGGGTAGTGCCGATTAGCTGCCCATTCAGAAAAGTAAGTTTAACCATGAAACTCAGAGGATGACCAGAAAACAAAAAGTAAATACATATCCCTTTGGTGTCAGTTCAAAGAATTTTTTCTTTTCTGAGTTTGTCCTACTTTTGAGGCCTCCCCAACTTAAAAGGGTGAAACCTATTACTATTATAATAATTTTCTTTTCACAATAGTTTATCACAAATCAAATTTTCCTGTTTGCCTCCAGATTATCTCATAAGGGGACCAGGGTTCCTTCTCTCAGTGGGCTTGGTGATTCAGCTGTCCATCATATTGCACATTGGTGGAGAGTGGAGATAATCTAATTTCTATTTTCATTTTTTTAAAAAACCAAGACAAGAACAAAATGTCCCTGTAGAATGTCCTTTGAGAGCTGACATGGGAAAGCAAGAGACAGGCAATTGTGATATGCTAGGAGAGCTCCAGAAGAGGCCACCTGCAGAAGGATGTGGCCAAGAGAGACCTAGTCATCATAGGACTTGGCTTTAGAGTTGCTTTTGAAATTTTTCTTCCTAAAATAAAAATTCCAAACCCACCTTCATTATCACTCATTTTACCTGTTTATTGTAAAATATGTTTTCAAGAAATCTTGGAGCATCTTCAATCATCTGCAAAGGAGGTAAGGTTGTCATGTTAATTTGACAGCAGAATGTCCTCCTGCTTCCAATCCTCTCTACCTTAGAAGGTGGCCATGAACACTGCTATGTGCCAGTTTCGCCAAGTCTACGATAACAAGGTGGAGCTGCCACAGCAGCTGATAGGGAATCATTTGTACTTACACATTGTTTGTGCTCACATTAGCGCGGGTGTAACCTATTTATACAAATGTATAAATGGCTCATTGAAAACCATGAGTATATTTGGACAAAGAAAAGTTCAGCTCACCTCTTCTACGGATGCCACACCTTCAGGCCTTCAGTTTTTTTTCTTGTCAATTCCATTCTCAAAGATAACTCCAAGCAAACAGATTCTTCTTATTGGGTGTAAGTATCACAGACACTCCAGAGAGCCCAGAAGGGAAAAGGCAATGGTAAAGAGAAATTCTAAAATGTCTTCCAGGTGTCCTCTCATGCAGCTAATTTATATCATACACACTCACTCCAAATAGTCTGTAGAGTTTGAAGTAAGAAATGTACATGAGACTTTCAACTTCTTATCAAATTGTTACTCCTTCAGCCTCATATTCAATTTGTTTGATTATAAATTAGATGAGTGAGAAAATGCATGACTAGAGTGGAAAGGAGACCAGGAAGAAACTAAAGTGGCGAAGAATGATGCTGATAATTTATAAAGACCTACAAAGGAAATTTCTGATCTGACAGTAGTGTTCACATTTTATAAAGAATTAAACATGAGGGGAGGAAAGAACAAGAAAGGAAAAAGAATCAGTCTTCAGTCTGGAGAAGCACCATCCTATGGGAATACATTTTCTGCTTATTTCACTTGTGGAAACCATCATCAGATGTTGGTGGTTGATCTTGTCCTTGCTTAGGTCCATAGATCTCCAATCATTCATTTGGATGACGTTAAAACAGGGCCTGACACTACATTACCCCTTTATTTGAGGGACTATGGGGAAAGTTGTCTGCTATTCTGGTCATCATTTTTTATCTCAAGAACAGTAAAACCTAATCTTAAGTAATCTCCATTTGGGAGTCCCCAGATGATAGCACCTCTCATTTCTTTCTTGATATATGTAAATTTCACTATACAGTTATTTAGACCTGGCAACTTTTCACACAAAGGAGTTGATACTGCTCATACCTTGACTGAGAGGAAAGTCCTCAGGGAAATGTGAACTTGTTCGTACCCATAACAGCCATTTTAATGAAACAATGCATTATTGACCCAACATCTGACTGTACATAAGGATTCTTCCCTTTGTATGTTTCTGCTTCTATGTCACAGAAAGGTTTTCAACAGATAAATGTCTTTCTCTTGCATGCATATTTTATGGAAAAATAATTGCATATCCTCTGCCTATAACCTTTTAGGTATGGTGTATGTTCTCAAACTGCAGCAAGAATGAAAAGTGAGTATGGTTAAAATTTTGCCCTAAAATCATAACGTTCAATTATCAGGGATACTTAAAAACAACAGAACCTTCCTTCTTTACCTATTTCAGCTCCATCTCACATTATTTTAAGAAATAAAACTTCATTGCATATTCTAGCACAGTGTATTGGTAGGAGAAGGTTTAACAGAGCCAGAGAGAATGTGCAAGGAGTGAGAAAGTGAGTTGATGGATGGATGGTTAAATGAATATAAATGAACTGACACCTTTACAGGAAAATAACATTTCTTTTCTTTTTTTATTCTATAGATCAGTGGGTTTTGTATCTGTAATTCTTTCATATCAGCAAAGAGGAAATAAACTCTCATGTAAATCATTTTCTCCCCATCTGGAGCATATTAAAACCATGCCTTTTTTTTTTTCTTTTAAGCAGACTCTTTTTTTCCCTATTTGCTTATCAGTTCATCCACCATTACATTTTAAATGAAATTGCAAGACCCTTGTCCCTCCCCCAAATTTCAGCCTGATGCAGGAAAGTGGGAAGCAGACTTTTCTTGCTTTAGAATAGTGACCTAGATTCAATTACAGATAGATTCAGAAGAGAGAAGTGATACCTCACAATTTTCTTAGAAGTCTTGCAAAAATTAGAAATCCCAAAACAATACTTAATGGAATAGAATCTATTTATTTTCCTATTCTTCTGTCTTACTGTTTTACCTTTTCTCTGCCTTAATTTCATCGTTTTGGTCAATTTAATTGTTCTTGCTATAACATCACAATAGGTTTCCCAAGGGATATTTACAATCACAAAACCAGGCATTTCAAGGAAATTTCGGAATTTGATTTTTTGAGAGTGGTTGTCTCCATGCGGAGTGTGTGTAATCCTGCAAACAGAACCCAAACAGATGAAAAATAATGGCATAAAAGGTATATTTTCCCTTACATCCTTAAAAAAGAGAAAACTGCATTACAAAAGCCCACGTATTACAATTGCATTGCGGACTAAGCTTTGAAGAGAAAAAACAGGGACACATATATTTTACTCTTTTCCCAATTACTGTGGGAAAATGTGGTCAAAAGAAATAAAATGAAGGGAGAATCCTGTGATTCTGCTTATTGACTTTTATCACTAAATTAAGCATACAAATGACCTGAACGCGTGGCTTGGTATATTAAATTAAAAAGAGAAGAAGAACAATGATTCTCTCTTCCTTTTCCCTCCCTCTCTGATCTCCGCCTGAAAAGGCTCTCGGAGAGATAAGAAAGACGGGATTCGGTCCGCGC
Organism: Anoura caudifer; assembly: GCA_004027475.1. Taxonomy (NCBI): domain Eukaryota; kingdom Metazoa; phylum Chordata; class Mammalia; order Chiroptera; family Phyllostomidae; genus Anoura; species Anoura caudifer. Next base: position 51,357 of record PVKU01002448.1, read on the forward strand.
TGCCCCTGTGGGTCCTGCTTATCCCAGAGCAGGGAGGCAGTTGACTTCCACGCAGTATTTCCGTTCGGGGCTCACCATAAGCGGTCTCCAGCGTGCGCCCATTCCCTGCCACCTCCACTGCTTCAAACAAAGAAGCCAAAACTGGCAGTTCCAAGACCAGTGAACTTGGGAAACTTTAAAAGGAGCGTGAGGACGAGGCAGGCTGCTGTGTGCAGGAGTGGACAAGTCAGCCCTCGTGGCTGGTTTGGAGTCTTCCAGCGCAGGAAGAGGGCAGAAGTGGGCTCGCGTCTATGCGGGTATACAAAATGATAAAGAAATGCAAACAGTGCAGAAGTCCGGAGTGAGGTGCTGAAAAGAGAGCACGGGTGCAGCCTTGGTTCTCAGACACTTCTGATGGATGGGTTTTACAAGATAGATTATTTCAGACCGTGGGAAATAGGGCTCCAGTGGCCGCTGCCCTGGGGACGTGGGTGGGTGCCGGGTCTACAGAAAGGGGCCCACGGGCCGCGCGGGTGAGCGCGGCAGGCTACCGGCCCCGGGGGAGCCGGTGGAGGATTGTTTCATTTCAAAGTGAAAATCTGCAGGCTTTGGGAAACGATATTCAAAAAAGTATATAATCTCCATATGCCGCTCAATGGAGGATCCTCATAATTTACAGCGGCAGATAAGGCTAGAGGGTGTAATAAAAAATCTGAAGCCCTCCCCTCCCCCTCGCCGCCTCCTCGGAATTGCACCTTGGGCAGCGGAGCAGAATCCGGAATGTGAACTTCTCCCGACATATGTTTCCCGCAGATAAGTAAACAATCTGGACGTGAAATGGAAATGGTAATTAATGCAGTAATGCTGTTACACCTCGAGTGTGCAAATCCCATTGACTCGCCGCACCACGGGGGGTGCTGGGCGAACGGGGACCAGCGGCTCGCCTCTCGGCCGCCGGCTCCCTCCCTCCCTCTCCTGCCTCCCAGTCCCGGGCGGGGCGTCCGGAGAACCCGCGGGGGCTTGGGCCGCTACAGCAAGTCCGCAGCGGTTTAGCGGCTCTCGGGATTCCCGGCTCTTAGCACTTAGCCAGCTAGGCTGGTGCGCCGCGCCCGCCTCTCCCGCGGTACCCGGAGTGTACCTCGCACCCACTTTCCCTGTATTTCAACGCCCTTCCAGGGACCGAATAGCCGGGGCTTAGAGGTGCGGCCCGGCCAGAAGGTATCCAGGAGAGGCTGAGCTCTCCAGCAGCGGGGGCAGCGCTGAAGGAGGTCCCCTGGAGGCCGAAGGGGGTCCCCGCACAACCTAGTGCGGAGGGTCGTGCGGCATGCATCCGTCGGTTCTGGTCTTCGGTTTCCTCCCGCTTCCGATCCATCGGCCTGGGCGGCTGGCATGGTTTTTCTGAAGTCCCTTCTCTCCCTACCCCGAAGGCATGGGTCCCATTTGAATGGCTTCTTTTCCCGACCCAAGAAAGAAAAAGTTTGGAAATGGCCACTGGCAGCAGGAGTAGCGCAACTCCTTCACTTTGTAGGAAAGAAAACTTGGGGACTGCTTTCGGTCTCCCTTCCCCGACTCCGCTCCCCAACCTGCTCCCTTCTCCAACTCTGACACAACTCGGAGGTCGGGGTTGTGGGACTTTCAGGGGTCGGAGGGGATACGCAGCCCTGGAATTTGAGAGGAGGAGAATCTGTGGAGGCCGCCCAAGAATGTCCTGGGCCAAAGCCCTTCCTGCCTCCCGCAAGCACTGCTCGCACTTGGCCGGAGGGACGCGCCAGTAGTTCGCAGGTGACCGCGCAGCGGGACGCGGGGCCGGGGGCTGGGCGAGGGGGGGGTGTCGAGTCTCCCTCTTTTCGCCTTCAGCCCCCTTCCCAGTGCCAGGGCAGACACCAAGCAGTGTGCCCCCGGCACACACAGCCGGGGTTATGCTGGGGCTACTTCCAATCTCTGGTTGTGTAGACACCCCAGGATTTCCAGTGGCCCCAGTTTCCATTATTTTCTTGGTTACTCTGTAGTGGTTTAGTATCAACGTGTCTGGGGCCAGGGCAAAGCCCATCTCCGTAGCACCAAGAAAGAAACCAGCTTAAGTATCTCTCCCAGAGCTGGGTCTGCGAGGGTCTCCGAGGCCAGGGGAGGGCCAGAGGCTAGGAGGGCACGCAGGTGGCAGAGGCGGGAAGCACCCACCCTGGAATTTCCTCCACCCAAATCTAATGGGCCCCTTCTGCCCATCTTTCTTCCTCTCTCACACTCACACACAATCCACTCAGCAAATAAAGAGATGAGAGTTCTTAACAGGAATCTTGTGAATTACGTGATATTCAAATTCAAATGATTTGAAATTCATTGTCCGCTTGAACAATGATAACAAGGCTTGAGCTGGGGAGGAGCTGAAGGAAACAAGAGTCCTCCAGGGCAGTGCTGGCACCTTCGCTTGCCAAGTTTTCCAGGTCCTGGCAGTCTCAGATCCCGAGAGAAGCTGCCCTCACAGGAGGCGCCTCCCTCGATAGTGAGGTGTAAAGGAAGTCCCCTAAGGCCTACTCTGTCTGAACTACAAACCTGCTTTTGGAGATTCCTGGAGGTTATCTAGATCCTGTTTTAAAATGCAAATATTAAGGGGGTCTCAGGTGTCAGTTACACGTCAGTAGGATTTAGTCTCTAAGTAGCTGGTCTTTCCTGTCCATCAAGTTGGGGGTTCTAAGGACATTGATATTTAAACGGAAATCGGAAACTGGAAGGAAATAAAAGGTTTTTGGAGTTGGATCCAAAGCTGGGGAAGCACGTGAAAAGCTGCAGAGGCTTTCCATAAAAGGTCAGGAGCAGAAGGGGGACAACGATCCGGTATCTAAGATGGTGTGGCCATTGTGCCCCTGAATTAATGGCTTCCAAGGTTTAAGAAAGAAACTCTCACTAAAAACTCAAAGCAACTTCGTCACTGCCTGTGCTAGCGCAGCCCGCTGCCACGCCGAGCAGAGTGTTGGATGGGTCTATGCGGTCCCACAAAAGTACCCAGGAAAGGAGAGACTGGGGTCGGGCGCGGCGCTTATTTAGGTCTTTTTTTTTTTTTTTTTTGTCCCGTTGAAGCAACCGCTCCCATGGTGAGAGGCCCAAGTCCCCCCAGACAGGCCAAGGATGCGGGCAGAAGCCCGGACCCATGGATGCGGGATGCGCACCAAGAGCAGAGAGATGAACAGAGTCACCTCCTGCAGGGTCCCGCGCACCCGGTGCGCAGCGGGAGTGCGTGTTCCCCCGACCACCCTGTGTCTGTCGAAGGGGACACTTGGCTGCTCTGAGTTGAGCGTCGCGCGCAGAAGAGAAGCGGCTCTCCTCGACTCTGGGCGGGCGGGGCCTTCTCTCCCTACAGGTTTGCTTTAATGATTTTCTTGAAAGAAAGAGACAGTTGTGAGCAAACAGGTTTGACAGGGACTGCTTCCCCCCCACCCCCACCCCCCTACACACACCCTCCAGGGGATTTCTTTTTGTCTGCGCTTGACTTCAAAGTCAGTAATAGGCCCCTGTCACCGGCTTGACGACCAGGATTTGGGCTGTTTGTTGGGGCGAGTCGCCGCCGCACACCTTGGCGGAGTCTCTGCGGCTCCCGGGCACAGGAGGATGGCCCTTAGGGGCCGAGGCGGGGGCCAGGCTTAACGAGGGTAGACAGTAGGACAAAGCGCGACTGGGAAGGAAGGAGAGGAGATGTGGTAGGCAGAACGGCCTGAGCCAGGTCCGCGGCGTTAGATCTCTGGATCTATGCTGGGTCCCCTGCTCTCTCCTGACTGGAAAAGTCTCAGTTCCCCAGCCGTGGGCACACGGATGCTTCCTCGCTACAGTGCACCCCAATTTCCTGCAGCTCCCTTAAGAGTCCCTAGGGCCAGGCACAAGTTAGAGCCCTGGTTTCAGTTTTCCAGCGTGCGCCGCCTCCCGAAGCCTTGCCCACCAGCACCCACCTGATGCCCCTTCCCAGCCTAAGCCTGCCTCGGAGTCGGCTGGATGCCTGGGGGGGGGGGCAGCGCTCGGGACTCCTCCCGGGCTGGGGCACTCTGTGTATCCAGAGCGCTGGAGCGCCGGGTTCTGCGGGGAGACACCACACCCCTGTAAGCTTCATCTTAGAATATGTTAAGGGACACTGAGCTATGAGGGAGATCAGAGCTGCTGACAGCACTGTCAGTTGGGGTTATATCAGACAGCAAAACCGCGGCACCTCCGCCCTAGGTCTCCTGGGCTTCCGAGAGGGCGGGAGGAGGGGCTTCCCTAAACTCCGGGAGCCCCCAGACCGGCCGGCCACCAGGGGCAAGTCACTTCCTAATTGTCTTGATTTGTAAGAGGGTTTTGTGATGCTAACTAAGCGTGGCAGAGCCCGCCCGGCCTCCCCCCTACAAGTCTCCCAGCCCGCCTTTGTTTACCTTCTCCTGATCGCTCATTTATTTATCTATCTATTATTTATAGGCGTCCCCTCCTATTCAGCGCCCGTGTATGTTAATTTTGTTATACCATTTAATTCTAACATCGGTCTCAAAAGAGCTCTTAATGAGAAAAGCATATACAACACGGATCACTTTGCTATTCAGCTGAGCCAGATGGACAACTGCTAACTTTCTTTTTTTAATAATGAAAATCCCCCTTTGACAAAGGGGGCTCGGATGAATAGGCTCCAAATAACACCTCAAACACTTCTAATTGTTTTGAGGACAATATGCTAATCCGTGGATTTCGGCTTTGGTGTCTGTTGACAACGTTTCCCTTGCACTTCAGCCACTGGCTCCTTTGGAAACGGCAGAGGCAAGCGCACAAATCCCTCAGCAGCAGCAGAAAGCAGACGCAGACGCGCGGCTAGGATGCGGCCCGCCCCCCCGCAGCCCGCCCCCCTTCACCGCACCAAATGAAAGCCAGTGGGGAAAAGCACCGGACCTACAAAAAAACCAAAAACAAAAACCCTGCGTGAGCAGGACTTTGGGAATGAGAATGTGGGAAGACGCGGGCTGGGGGAGCAAGCACCCTTTGATTTGGAAAACAAGTTCCAAAGAGTTGTGCTGGAAGGCATCAGAAGGTCTTTTTTCCCAAGAAAAACAGCGATGTTCGAGCTAACATCCACCCAGTGGGGAAAGGAAAAGGTTCTTTTCCGTGTTGGTTGAACAAGGACTACGAGTTATGGTTTTTATGATAATGACTGTGTCACTGTTTCCTTCCTTTTATCCTTTGCTCCCGTAGGGTCTTAGTAAAAAGGTTCCCACTGCATTTCTTAGACTTTTATTTTTTTAATTTGGGAACCAGTGTCGAGTCCCAAATACCCAGAAGAGCGAGCCAGCAGCAGCGTTTGCAAACACCTTTTTTAAAAAGTAGATTCCACCGGTCTTCCCCTAATCATTGAACTTAAACACACATCACAGGATCCGGTGTTCAAGGTGCAACTGGTTCCCAGCAGACTTGCGATTCTCTCCATTCCTTTGGAATTTGGTTTCAAAAAAGAAAATGCACCCAGATCTCAGAGGTCTGGATCAGCCTTTGTCTTAGCTTATGCACCCCTTGAAGTGGTCTGACCACTTTGTGAAGAACGTTAGGGATGGAGTGACATCTCAGGGAGGGATACCCTTGTGTAGCTTCTAGAGGCAAAAGGCAGATCCAGAGGATATGATTGGGACAAATTATAGACTCTACCCTTTGCACCTGGCCCTCGAAGACCATCACACTTGCCAACGCAAGCCAGTCACCAGTTGCCACAGCTCGAGTTGCTCTGTGCTCTCTCAGCTTCCCAGTGATCCAACTCCCAGCCCAGATGGGGCCTCCTGACTTCAGATTTTATGCACATCAAAGGTTACTTTTTGCAATGACAGATTGTCTTTATTCAAAACATCTTTGTTCAACAAATGAACAGAATAAGAAGATAAAATCCATTTCCAAGACATTGTCAAAACATTTATGACCATTTAGAATGTTTTTATTCTTTTAATTTTTGTTCACTTTCTACTTCCTGACTTCATAACCCGACATTCTGTCTAAAAGTAAACTTAGGTCGCTAGGAGCACTGCTTTATACAAAGTAAATAACGATGTGGGTTCTTTTTATCTTAAAAAAAAAAAAGCAAACACTATCATAACATGATTTTAAATAGAAATGTTTCCTTTTCTGTAGTTTTAAACTTTTAAGCCTTTCCCCCACACATGAAGAGCAAATGGCACCTAGTTGTGTTGTGTCTGATGGCAAAACACAGAGCTGACTCTTTTCTTCGGGTAGCAAAAGGAAAAAAATATGCATATTCTAGATATAATACCAGGATCTGAGAGTTCTGGAGTCCAAAGCCCATCAGAGGAGAGAGAAGGGGACATAAATAAAGCAAAATGCCTGCTTTGTTTGTCCAAAGGTACAGTTGGAGATCTGGCTTGGGACAGTTGGGGAAGGGGCAACTGTATAGCGGTCATAATGTTCCCAAGTTTCTGGCACCTGTCTGCGCCTTGGGTCCGGTAGGACGCTCCCACCATCCCCTTGGAAGAGAGAGGCAGAGTCTGGGGTAGGGTAAAGGGCAGCCGGCAGGGATGGCCCCGAGGCGTCCGCAGGCCCCGGCTAGGCGCAGAGGACGGGATACGAACCCGGATTCCAGGCCGCCCTCCAGGTCTGGCGGGCCGAGCTGGGGGTTACATGGCCGTGGCGTGGGCTGACGAATAAGGGTCTATGCCAGTCTTGGTCATGCCCGGGAAGAGGATGTAGGCGACAGGGGGCTGCAGGGTGGAGGCAGACCAGGCGGTACAGTTACAGGGCACCACGTAACCCGGGTTGGTGGGGGACGGGTGCGTGTGCGTGTGCTGGCTGGGGCAGCCGAGGCTGCCGAAGGCGCCGTTCTGGTAACCCAGGGTGGATGCGTAGGGCAGCGCGCCGGTGGCCAAGGTGTGGGGCACTTCACCCATCTTCTGGATGGCGCTTGAGCTAAACTGCGCAGGGTCCAGCAGGGAGTAGGGCGCCGAGGCGGGCGGCAAGAAGGCCCGGGCTTTCTCGGGCGCGCTCAGGAGGCCGTCGGAGGCCCCTACGGGCAGGCCGGCCGCCTTGAGCGGGTCCGTGTCGCCCAGGTAGGGCAAGGGGAAGACATACCTGTCCTTCTTGAGCAGGTTCTTGGGCTTGCGCCGCGGCCGGTACTTGTAGTCGGGGTGCTCTTTCATGTGCTGCGCGCGGAGCCGCTTGGCTTCATCGATATACGGCCGCTTCTCTGCCTCCGACAGAAGCTTCCACTCGGCGCCTAGGCGTTTGCTGATTTCTGAGTTGTGCATCTTGGGGTTTTCCTGGGCCATCTTGCGCCTCTGGCCTCGGGACCATACCATGAAGGCGTTCATGGGTCGCTTGATGTGGTCTGAAGGTTTGGACATGGTCCCGGAGGCTAGGCGGGTGGGGGTGGGGAGTGCAGGGGTTCTGCAGGCGAGCTGGACGCGGTTGTCTGACTGTCTGCGTGTCTGTCCGCGTGTCTGTCCGTCCTGAGCCGGGATTCTGCGCTCCCCTCGCCTCCGCACTGCTGAGGGGAAGCCAGAGAGAAGCGCTAACCTCGAAAAGTTCAGCTGATCATGCCAGTCTTCGCACCCAGGCAGGCCCGGAGGGGCGAGTGGGGACAGAAAGGGCGGGGGAGGAGAGGGTGGCCGGCCTTGGGGGCTGCCGACACTCGCTGGGGCCCAAATACCGGAGTCTCTGGGATTAAGTGGCCAGGTAATTTGCTGGAGAGGGCAGGAAGCTCCTCCTTCTCCCCCTTTCCACTTTTGCTTTCCCTAGTTCTCTTCTCTTCAGTGTCTACGGCCGTGGCTCCCTCCCCCCTCCCGCGGCTTTCCCGGAGCTGCCTTGCCTAGCGCAGCACCTGGCTGAGAATGCAGGGAGGCTGGTGAACTGGAGCCAAAAGCGGCGAAGTTCAAAGGCGAGGTGGGCCGGGACAGCACTCACTCTGACATAAGCGTGGGGCGGTGACTCCCCAACCTCGGCTCCAATCAGCAGCAGAGGAGGCGAGGGGCGCACAGGCCAACGCGCCTGCCAAGGCAAGAGGGAGCGCGACTCGTGGGGGCGGGGAGAGGTATGAGCGGGAGACTGAGATGCGAAGAGAGCGGCCAGCCCAAGATTTGGGACTTGGACTCCGTGTTATTTCTGGCACTGTCAACAAATAAAACTCTTTGTGTTTGTTGTCTTTCCCGGTTTGCAAAGGAGAATTAAGGCTTAGAATACAAAGACCCGGGAAGGGGGTAGCAAGGGGAGCGAGCAGAGAACGCATGTTGATAAATAGGGCAGCCTCGTTGCGAAATGTCAGGACAGCACTTTACCCCCTCCCCGACCCTTGTCAAAGATCTTTGGAAGAGAAAAAGAAAATATCAAACTGAGGTTAAAAAGAAAAATAAACTTTCGCGCCATACCTTCGGCAGTTCTTGGGCTGCGGTCTCACGGGACGTCCCTGCGGCGCTGCCTCCACCCCTGCCCCGGGGCGCGGCGCGCTGGCGCAGCGCTGGGCCCCGGGCTAGCTCCGCCGTGCCTTTCCGGACGACGCCTGAAAGCCTTGAGTCCCGCAGTGCAGAGGTTTCAATCCGGGTTGGTGAGCATTGAAGAGCACTGCGATCTGCTCTTCATTTTCTTGGCGGGGGTGGGGGGGGGATGAGATTTCCATCACGATTCCTATTTATGTTATTAGTATTTTTAAACCTCCAGCTTTCCCTCCATATCTCCCAAAACGGGAAAGGCAGCCTGGAGGCCAGCAGGTGCGTAGCAGGGTGCGGGGCTTTCCAGTTGCCCCTTGTGCAGCGGCCTTAGAACGGAGGAGACTCAGTCTGTATCCGCACCCAGGACCGGTTTGTCCCTCGGTGCCTCTTCCCACCCAGCGAGAAAGTGAGACTCATTTCTTGTGTCAGATGAGCATTTTCGGGTAAAAAGGACGAAATAACCCGCAGAGCAGACCTGCACGCCTGTTTCCTTTGAATAATTGCCTGCCCGGTGTGAAATGCCCTTGGGGGAAATATTTATTAAATGGAAACCATTGTCCCAGGTCCAGCAGGACCTGCGTATGTTCCAGGCTTATTGGCTTTTGCACCAGCCTCTCTCGGGAAGACGGACCAGAAACGAACACCGCTCCGCGCGCTTGGAGGGGTTGGGGGTGGGGGAGAACCAGGCAGAGAACGAGGAGGCAGGGAGAGAGTGTCTTTCTTTAGCGTATAGTGTGTGGAATTTGAGGTGAAGACTTTGCTTCTCCTTCCTATGATTAGAAAGACACGTGGCATTTCTCACCCTTAGCTCGCTCTTCAGCGAGGTGGACGCTGTGCCCATTTTACAGATTAGAAAACTAAGGTTAAGAAAGGTTAAGTAAGTTGCAAAAAGTGACTCCCGAGTGAAATGGTGACTCAGAGTGTACAGGAATTGAAAACTCTATTTTTTTTTTTCTATTTTACACGGCCCCACTTCGGATTTCCTGGTGATGCAGCTAAACGCGGAACTCTCAACGAGATTATTGGAGCCACCGAAATTAGCCACGGAGATAAACCGCACTGGGAGGCTAATTGTCATACCTGTTCTTGATTCACTTAGGGCTCTGATCCGACCGTGGCCTCCTTGAGTATACTCCTACCACCTCGCGCCAAACGCTCCACCTCCGCGTGGGCTCGCAAGCAGGTGAGCGGTCTTTGCCTTGCTCTCAGCTCGAGTCCTGGCCCCCATCCTGCCCTCTACCCCTATTTTCTCTGCAAGTTTCATTTAGCTTGGGGTACCAGAAAGTGGAAGCACTTTTCAGCACTGTCCCGGGAGGGTTCCCAAGACTCGCAGGCAACCGTTACCTAAGTGGAATTAGCCTGCAGACTAAACCCAGGGGTCAGGAGATATGAGTTCCAACCTGAGATCTAGATAGTGTTGGGAAAGAAAGACAGAAATGCTCAGATCTGCAGAGAGGTCTAGCATCCGGCGGGGATCGGCCAAACTCACACCGGAACCCTCGGGGGACACTGAAGGCACACGCAGAAGTTTGGGTTAATGCAAACCAACCTCTTGGAAACTGCTCAAACAGGGGATCTGGCATAGGGTCGTAGACCCTTTCTCTCTTCCCAGCTTCCAGGCTAACTCATTCAGATTGCCCTGAGGCAGCTCGGGCAGGTCCTCCTTCACTTTCTCAATTCCTCCTCCTACTGCCGTGCCTTCTTCTCTAAACATTTCGCGCTCCGCCCTAGTTCTCATTTCCAGGCTTTGGAGCAGATTAGTACCAAAGGCTTGAAATTGTGGGGTTGCAGTTTTTGCAAGGGGCACCACCTGACTTACTAGGGTTCTAGAGCCCCAGGACCACCATTCCCCTGACCTTCTTGGCCTTGGGACTTGAACTCAGCGCTGGAAGGGAACTCTGGGCGGGGCCGGCCCTGGCTTTGTGGCGTCTCCTAAACGATCAGCGCAGCCGCACACATCCCTTACATAGTGCTGTTTGGCCGTGGGTTTATTCAGGACTCCTTAGAATTACCGAGATCCCGAGGCCTGACATGGTGCTGTCTTCAGCCCATGCCTCTACCTCTTTTGCGCTGCGTGTCTCTCTGAGCTCTATCTCCTGCCAGGCCTAGGCAACAAGGCAGAAATCCTGGAGAGGAGGCCCCTGGAGAGAAGCAGCAGCTTTGGTCACCACTGGAACTAGCCTTAGGACAGAGGTCGTGTGCAAGCGCCTCTTACTTTATCACAGCTGGAAGCTGGGCTTTCGGCCACCAGGTCACCGTTCAGAGCAGAGACATCCCTGAAACTCGGCCTTTTCGCTTCCGCGTTTGCCTAGAGCACAGGGGCATAGCCTCAGCACGCATCTTGGCGCAAAGCACTCAAGACTTGAAACGTGCTCGTTCACGCCTAATATCTGGACCCCCAGCTACAGGGATTCTGATTGCGAATCCACACGGTTCCTGCAGAAGTGAAGGAGAGGTTGCCACCCTATCTACTTCTCACACTACCCATTCTGCCCAGGGCCCCAGTAAGATCCAAGATGCATGTTCTTCTCTTTTGTCTCTGGGCCTTTGTAGGGAGACTTTCCCCTCTCCATCCGTCCAACTCCTGTTCGTACCTGAGGTCTCTTTCAAGACTTCACCTCCTCTATGGAATTTTCTCTGATTTCCGCCGGCTGGACTAAGACACCTTCCATGTTCTCACTCACACACCCTCTCCTTTTCATGTCCTCTTCCCCAGCCTCGTGCGCAGCCCTGTTGCAGCCCATGCAGTCCATCAGACTTCGAGCTCCTCGAAGGCGGTGGCTGTGTGTTATTCATTGAGGGCACACAACTTTGAGCTCAGGGAAGATGCTCCGTAGTTTCCTTCTGCTCACGCTTAAACTTTGATAGGACTCCACACGCAGTAGCCTGGTAAAGCCAAGCGCAGAAGTCTTTGGGCTCCCGGGCCTGTGCCACCTGCCTGGCCTCAATGCTCTGCCCTCCTTCCAGCCACCACCCGCTCCTTTCTAGTGGACAGAAGGTGCTGCTCCCAGGCCTTCAGGAGTGAGCGACAGCTGAGCGAGAGCGTAGAGAAAGGTGCACAGACCAAGGCTTGGAGAACAGGGATGGGGGTTGGGGTTGGAGGAGAGGGGACCTTCTCACGTGGGTTGCGCTCAATGGTTTTTCAGGAATGACCGAGAGAGTCACCTGCGTCTTGAGGGGCCGAGGTGTTGGGTGCCAGTGCTGCTGGGTCACTGCCGCCCCTCCGGGGTTCCGGAGGTCCTGAGGGAAGTTCCAGATGCAGGTTTTGGGGAGTGTACGCGCACAGCCCTGGTTTCAGCTCTCCGCTGGGAGGGTGAGCTGGAGGCACACTGATGATCAGCTACAGGAGCGTTAATCCCGCCCCCTTTGAATGTTTACAATAATCCAGAAGACAACATCAAGTGATAGAATCACTCGTTATTGCCCTCCGGAAATAACGCACTTGGTTAAATTGTAAACTTTTCATTTCCTTATTAGCGAGGATATTTTAATATTTAACTATCCTACTTTTTTCTTTTTCCGTTTTTTTTTTTTTTTTTTTTTTTTTTTTTTTTTTTTTTTTTTTTTTTTTTTTTTTTTTTTTTTTTTTTTTTTTTTTTTTTTTTTTTTTTTTTTTTTTTGTCTATTTTCAAAATCAGAGACCTCATGTATCCCTTGTCTTGAGAGAGTCCAAAAGGATCCAGGGGGCTCTGGTCCTATTAAGATATTTTCTGGCAGATGTTTGAGGGTCTTCTCCAGAACCCAGCCCAACCCACTGGGAGAGTTTTGAAATTTTGTAAAACTCCACAGGTCCTCACACAGATCTCACAGGAGGGTGTGGCTTCCAGCAAGAAACAGCGAGAAACAGAACAAACTCTGGTCCCAGGACAAACGCCCGGAGAGCCTGCAGCATAGTGCATTTGTCTACTCAGAGCTAACAGAGCTCTTGGCTAGGCTGAAGGACACTTCCGTCTCAACACCAGGAGTGCACCCATGTAAGGAGACCTTTCGATACTTAACTTGAGTAGCGGGAGTCTCTTTGTAGCAGAGATCATGTAGTAAAAGTTAATAGATGATTGCATAACACATCTCCCGGAAAATAGAAAGGATGAAGCAGGGGCAGGGCTTTGAAAACTTCATATTTATTCACCAATTAGAAAGGCTATATGCTGAACACCTACTATGTGCTAGGGTGGGTGCTGGCATACAGCAGTGAACAAAACCTGCAAAGGTCCTTCTTCCTTGGTGCTTACAGCCTAAAGGGAGGACAGACGCAAACAAACAAATTTCTGTGATCACTCCTGGCTCGACCACTAAGTAGCTGCATCAGTTCAGGTATTTAACTTGTCCTTGTGCTGGTTTCCTTGTCTGTAATGGGCAAAATGGATTATTATCAGGGTGAAGTGAGTTACTATGAAGCAAGCCCTTAGAACAGTGCTTGGCATGTGAAACTGCTCAATAAATGGTCAGGTTATATTATGCTTTCATTACATAAATAAGAAGTTAATTTCTGATAGTGATAAGCAGTCAACAGTGAGTCAGGATGAGACAGGGGCTGAGTAAGGAATGTGTTTGCTTTATATTGGGTGATCAGGGATCTGAATACATCAAAAAGCCTACCTTACAGAGGATGGGTAGAGGGGTAAAGCAAGAGAGGCAGGAAATGTCACCACCTGGAGAAGAGGCTTAGGGGACCCTCTGTGGCTGAAACCTGGCCATGACCTTGTGGAGAGTAAAATGAAAAAGTTGGGTGAGTTTGGCAGGGCTTAGATGACTTGGTCTTGTAGATTTCATTGGTTTGCTTTATTCACATGCACTGGAAAGTCAGTGGAATGAAACACACCAAAGTTATTTAACAATAATCCCAGCAACCATGCACAAATACACATATGTATGTGTGTGCGTGTGTTACGCATACACATACATATTAGTTTTCAGATACTTTACTTGTGGAGGACTCTCTCCTCCAATTATGGGAAAGAAACTTCATAAATGAACAGATTTTTATTGGCTCTGGGGTCAGCTATTGAATGCTTTGGGCTCATGTCACTCCTTTACCTTTAGGAAGCTGAGGAGGAAAAGAAGGGGTAGTCATTCATAGCTGTTCATGATTCTGAAAACATGTCCACTAATATTCAGTAGATATTAGCAGCCCAATGGGTACCTGACTTATTCTTCCTATTTCCCACCAAGTGGAGTTCTCCTGCTTCCCTGTGAAGGGGCCCAGGCCTCTAAGTTGGCCCTATCTGAAAAACTGAGTCCACATTTAGCTGTTTTGAATATCTCCGCCTTAGAAATATAGGGTTTGTTTCTAAGCAAATGAGGTTTCTTAGGCTTAAAAAAATCTCAGTGGTTGTAAGAACAGGAAAGACATATTTTGTTTCCAAGAATAAAAGCCAAAAGAATGTCAGCATTGTATGCCTCTGCCTTGGGTTTTATTGTGTTCCGGTTTTCCACATATATTAGGGCTCTCCCACCCCCATTCTTCTAATGTAAGAATCCTTGGTCAGCTTTTATCATAAATAATACTCTTTAAGGCTCTGTGTTTGCTAATGCAATCGGCCAAGTTATTGGAGCATACATTCTCTTGCCAATTTTATCACAAATTATGCACTGCAGAGGATAAGACCAAACTCTGGCAAGAAGCCCCAGTCAAGGATCAGAATAACACTTCCTCTTCTTTGTGGCACCTGCCTCTGCCCGCAACCTAAATAGCAAGAAATATTAGGGCACTCAGCAGTTGCAAAAGGTGCTTCATTCAATGCTTATTTTCATCTAGCTGGTGTTTCCTCTAAAGCATCATTTTTACAGGTTGTAAAGCCCAACAACCCTTGACATTTTATTTAACATGAAAGTCATTGAAATATTTGTTGAGTGACTTGGTGCTTAAGTAGAAAGAGCTATAAAAGTGGAATTCAAGACCTAAGGCTTCCAATTACTCTGAGACCTTGGGCAAATTATGTGACTTATCATAGCCCCCAGTGTAACAAACTACCCCCAAACTTAGTGACTTAAAATGACGAACTCTTATTATCTCATATGCCTTCTGAGGATCAAGAATTCAGGAGCAGCTGTGCTGTCTGGTCCTGACTCAGGGACTCGTATCAGAAGGTAATCAAGATGTTGTCCAGCTGCAGTCATCCGCAGGCTTGACTGAGCAGGAGGATCTGCTTCCAGACTCTCTAGGCGTAGCTGTTGGCAAGAGACCTTTAGTTTCTCACCACAGGTGTTTTTCCCTGAAAACTGCTGACAGTATGGTAGCTTGGCTCCCTTTGTGCAAGTGATCTGAGAGGGACTCAGACAGAAGGCTGGTACAATGTGGAAGGAGACTAAGCAAAAGTGCGAATACAGGAAGGGGGGATCATTGGCGGCAGTACTGGGGTCTTCCTACCATTGGCTCCAACTGGATAATAGAGGGGATGAGCTTTGCAGGCAGCAAAACTTCATCACTCTTAAGTGATGCTATTTCACTTCATCCTCACTGATGCTATTTCTCTGAGACACAATCACAGCTGGCTGACTATTGACAGACTCGTGCAAAGAATGCATTTTGTCCTAATTCCTACTACTTCCCACTGCTAGTACACATTTGGCCCTGCTGGGGCTGGATCTTGACTTTTCTCAGTGTCTTTAAAAAAGACCATCCTGTCCCTCACCATTCTCATCCCCAAACTGTATCCTATTAACTTCTGTAGTTGTATCCCAGCCAGGGTGCTCACTGATTATTAGGGTGCCAAAAAAAAGGACTTGAGAAGCTGTATTTAAAAAGAGGACTACTACTGAAGGCCCAGGTCAGTGTGACCACGAAGGCAAGTTAGACAGTGCTGCCAATGCTGTGGCGCGGGGAGCCCCTTGCAGCTCCTCCGAAACGGCATCACCTCACCCTCTGTCTGCTCTTTAGCTAGTCCTGATATCTACAGTTATATAAGATGTGATAATGGAGAAAGAACAATCTCTTCAATAAGTATTGCTGAGAAAACTGGGTATCCACATGAAAAAGAACAAAACTTAATCACTATCTTGTATCATACACAAAAATTAACTCAAAATGGATTAAAGATTTGAGTGTAAGATTTAAAACCATAAGGCTCTCAGAAGAAAACGTAGATGATAAACTCCTTTCCATAGGTCTTGGTGGTGATTTTTTGAATCTGACAGCAAAAGCAAAAGCAACAAAAGCAAAAATAAATAAATGGGATAACATTATACTAAAAAGCTTCTGCACAGCAAAAGAAACCATCAACAAAATGAAAATCACCTGAATGGGAGAAAATATTTTCAAACCATGTACCTGATAAGGGACTGGTAACAAGGGGGAGGACCCCCCAAACCCTGGAATTTATTTATAAAAATGTGCATTTATTTTTACATGTTTAAACTTCAGTCACCTTCAAAATGCCATCTCTGTTTGATGATTCAAGACTTTTCGACTGCTCAAAACAGTTTCTTAAAAATATATCTTATTGGTTATGCTATTACAGTTGTCCCAATTTTTCCTGCTTTGCCCCCTCTACCTGGTATCCACCATTCCTTCTGGCAATCCCCCCTCCTTAGTTCATGTCCACAGATCATGCATGTAAGTTTTTTGGCTTCTCCACTTCCTATACTGTCCTCAACATCCCTGTCTCTTCTGAATCTACCAATTTGTACTTAATCCTGGCACCTTTCCCCCCATTCTATCCCATTCTTCCCCTTCCCCCTCCCTACTGATAATGCTCCAAATGATCTCCATATCTGTAGTTCTGTTTCTGTTTTGCTTGTTTGCTTAGTTTGTTTTTAGATTCAATTGTTGATAGTTGTGAATTTACTGCCATTATAATATTCATAGTTTTTATCTTCTTCTTTTTCTTAAATAAATCCCTTTAACATTGCATATAATAATAGCTTGGTGATGATGAACTCCTTTAGCTTTACCTTGTCTGGGAAGTACTTTTTCTGCCCTTCCATCCTAAATGATAACTTTACTGGATAGAGTAATCTAGGTTGTAGGTCCTTGCTTTTCATCACTTTGAATACTTCTTGCCAGTCCCTTCTTGCTTGCAAAGTTTCTTTTGAGAAATCAGCTGACAGTCTTATAGGAACTCCTTTGTAGGTAACAATCTACTTTTCTATTGCTATTTTAAGATTCTCTCTTTATCTTTAATCTTTGGCATTTTAAAATTATTATTTTTAAAGATTTTATTTATTCATTTCCAGAGACAGGGGAAGGGAGAGAGAAAGAGGAAGAGAAGCATTAATGTATGGTTGCCTCTCACATGCCCCCTACTGGGGATCTGGGCCACAACCTAGGCATGTGCCCTGACTGGGAATTGAACAGGTGACTGTTTGGTTCACAGGCCGGCACTCAATCAACTGAGCCACACCAGCCAGAACTAATCTTTGGCATTTTAATTATGAAGTGTCTTGGTGTGGTCCTGTTTGTATCCATCCTGTTTGGGACTCTGTGCTTCCTGGACTTGTATATCTATTTCCTTCACCAAATTAGGGAAGTTTTCTTTCATTATTTTTGTCAAGTAACTTTTTAATTTCTTGCCCTTTCTTTTCTCCTTCCGGCACTCCTATTCGAATGTTGGGACATTTAAATTGTTGCAGAGGTTTCTTAGCCTGTGTTTTCTTTATTGGATTCTTTATTTTATTTTATTTTTTGCTGTTCTGATTAAATGTTTTTTTTTTCTTCCTTATGTTCCAAATCATTGATTTGATTCTCAAATCACCACAAATTTTTCTTTATTTCACTTAGGGCAAACTTCATTTCTGGTTGGGTCTTTTTCATGCTGTTGAGGTACCTAATGTGTTCCTTGAATATCCTAACAATAAGTGTTTTGAACTCTGCATTTGATGGATTGCTAATCTCTATTTTGTTTTGTTGTTTTTCTAGAGGGTTGTTCTTTCATTTGGGCCATATATCTTTGTCTGCTCATTTTGGCAGCCTCCCTGTGTTTGTTTTCATGTATTAGGTAGAGCTGCTTTGACTTCCTGTCTTAACAGTGTGGCCTATTGTAGAAAAGCATACCTATAAGTTAGATGGAGCAGAGCCTTAGGTAATTGTCAGGGCAGAACAACCCACATGAACCAGGTTGATGGAGTCTTCAATATGGTGTCACTGCTCTGTGGTTTCGTGTGGGGGAGGGCTCAGAAAGGGGACAATGCCATTGCCTTTCCTCTGGAGTTTTGTATGGAAGGATGCTGTTCCCCAGCACTCTCCCTGATGTCAGACACTTCAGTTTCTCCCTATATGCATGCCACTGGTGCCCTTTCAGCTGCTGCCCTCATGCTGGAGCCAAGAGGAAGTAAGTCCTAAGTTGTGGGCCCTTTAAGAGGAGATGCCTAAAAATCTGGCAGTTTCTTCTGCTGCCCCAATCCCCATTGGTTTTTACAGAGAGAAGTTATGGGGACTTATCTTCCTGGCACTGGAACCCTGGGCTGGGTGGTCTGGTGTGGGGCTGGGATCCCTCACTCCTGAGATATCCCTCCTGATTTTTATCTACCACACATGGATGTGGTACTGCCCTTCCACACCATGACTTCTCCATGTCTCCATGCATCTCCATGTGCCTCTGCCCCTCCTACCTGTCTGGTGAATGTGACTTCTCTTTAATTCCTTGATTGCCATACTTCCATACAGCTTGATTTTCTGATGATTCGGGGTCATAGTCATTTTGTAGTTTAGGTGTAATTTTTGCAATTTTTGCTGTGGTTGTGCAAGGTGGTGAGCCATGTTTACCTGTGCCTCCATCTTGAGTGGAAGTTCCAGTACCTCAAAACAGTTTTGAAGTTGTTGATTTTGATGCCTTTTCATGCTTCTGCTGTTTTTTGTTTCACCTTTTCACATCAGCAAAATGTTTCCCTTTGAGACTTTTTTCAGCTGGGGAAAGAAAAAATGATGCTTGGGGTGAGATTGGGTGAATAGATAGTGTGTGGCATGGGGGTCATACTGTTTTGGGTCAAAAACTGCTGAACACTCAGTACTGTGTGGGCACATGGGCTCATAAATCTCCTGTCATGAAATGGGCAAACACGTTGAAAGAACCTTCAAAAAAATTCACAGCCTCTCACAACAACACCTGCTGGTACTCTGATACAGCTGGGTTCCTAGAACACTCACCTAGTGGTGGAAACCTATACTAGAAGGGGCCCAACCTCCAGAAGATATTTCCGGGTTCTTTGGGGGTCCCCCCCGTATATAAAGAACTCATATAACTTAATAGCAACCCCTCCCACACACACAACAACCAATCTGATTAAAAAACAGGCAGATGATCTGATTAGATATTTTTCCTAAGAAGATATACAAAAGGTCAACAGTACATGAAAAGATGCTCAACATCGTTGTAAGGGAAATGCAAATCAAACCACAGTGAAGTATCATGTCACACCTTTGGAATGGCTATTGTCAAAAACACAAGAAATAAGTATTGGCAGGATGTGGAGAAAAGGGCAACCTTTATACTTTTGGTGGGAATGTAAATTGGTGCAACACTATGGAAAGTACAAGAAAATTCAAAATAGAACTACTGTATAACCCAGCAACTCTACTGCTGGGTATTAATCCAAAGAAAATGAAAACACTAACTTGAAACGACATATGTATACACCTCCATGGTCATTGCAGCATTGTTTACAATAGCCAAGTTATGGGAACAACCTAAGTGTGCATAGATGGATGTGTGGATAAAGAAATTGTGGTGTGTGTATGTGTGTGTATATACATAAATATAATGGAATATTATTCAGCCATAAAAACAAATAAAATCTTGCCATCTGTGACAACACTGATGGATTTTGAGGACATTTTGCTAAGTCAACAGAGAAAGACAAATACCATATATGTGGAAGCTAAAAACCAAAACAAATTTTAAACAATCCAAACTGAGAAAACAGAGAAAGCAGAAGAGAAACAGAGAAACAGAGAAACAGAGAAAGCAGAAGAACTGTAAGTAATACATTAACTAGCAGTCAGTTGATGAGGAGTGACTTTGAATATGCTGAGCAATTTAATATTTTCCTTTTTTATTATTGAAATTTTATTTTACTGAAATAACACATTCATACATTTAAAAAAGTCAGGTAGTACTAAAGCCTAGTAAGTCTCCTACTCCAGTACACTCCTGTTCTTCGCTATACCCCCAAAAAGCTTCTCTTCAGAGATAATCATTTTCCATTCTTTCAGAATCTCTTCACATCTCTATATTTCTAAAGAATATGCCAACTGTTATTTATTATTGGTTCAATAGGTGAGGAGTTAATACTCTGACCCCACCCTCACCTTCTCTGCTTCCCATCTTCCACCCTTCCAATGTAGTTCTATTTTAGTTCATTTTTACTTAAATTAGCAGTGTTTACATTATTATGCCTAAGCAAATATTCACAGTTGAGCATGCAGTGCATTATGACTGTCTCCATTTCTTATTTCCTGTTAATTGTCCTGTTTCCCACTTACTTGGTTTGCTTTATAACTGTCCCTGATTCTCCCCAATCTTCCCACAGCTCCCCATAATTTCACACAATGGTCAGGTAGTCTACCATTCTCATTTCTTGCTTGGAGACATCCTTTCTGGAAGTCCTTTCCTTCTGGGTTTCCATTACTGTTTTCCATTTCTCATATCTTCCCCTCTCTTGTTCACCCCACGTTTTGTTAGAGTGTAACTTCCAGCATTTTTATCAAGTTAAAGAGATGGCATAACAATGGGAGTCCTCAACGTGAGTCTCTTTAAGTCCCACTGCTCCCGTATGGAATGGTTGCTTCTCTGCCTGGTGCCTGAGGTCTCCCTCTCCCTTAATCTTCACCCAGAACATTCCCTTCTCTTCTCCTGTATTGGAGCTTTGGTTTTTGTGTTCTGTCTTCCCCCTCAGATTTCATCTTTCATGCTTTTGAGTCGCAGGAATAACTTGTTCTCACTTTTGCTCCTCTTTTTGGCTTTGTCCCCCTACCTTTAACTATCTGAGCTCCTGTCTGTCTTAGCCCTTGGCATTCTTTCTCCCCTGCCTTCCAGAGGCCAGTGCCCTCATGCTTCCTTGTGGCAGTCCT
The DNA here is from genome assembly GCA_004027475.1 of Anoura caudifer. NCBI lineage: Eukaryota > Metazoa > Chordata > Mammalia > Chiroptera > Phyllostomidae > Anoura > Anoura caudifer. Next base: position 71,766 of record PVKU01002448.1, read on the forward strand.
CTCCACTGGGGAGTATTAATAGCACATGCTTCTTTACTGTTATTAGAACTTTCCCTAAAAACATACAAGGGAACAGTTATATCTGGAACAACCTGGACCTAGGGCTCTGGCAGAACTGGCATTTCTGATTCTTGTGTGTGTTAGTGGCAAGAGGGAAAGTTCAGTCATGACCTGGACCTCAGCCTAGGTCTTGAGGGTCCAAGAAGACTGACTTGATGGAAGAATTAGTCAGGCAGAGGAGGTCTTTCCAGGTCATTGTCCATAGGAATTGCAGTCACACCACACAGACTCAGAAAGTAATTTGAGAGTGGTCAATTGTAACAGGTGGTCAACCAACAATTGCTGAAATTTTCTTTTCCTATACCATGTACTATGTGCTATGCAAAAACTCTTTATATGAACTACTTTACTTGGTACTCAGTAAGACTAGGTGGAGAAATCTTTTGTTATCCCCATTTTGAAGATAAGGAAATTGAGGCCCTCCCAAATTTAGATAAAACTGCCCCAAGTCAAAGAGCCACTAATTGTGGGATCCAAGATTTGAACTCAGGCATTGTCTGACTCAAGAGCCCCTACCTTGCTATTTCAATTCCCCTCAGTACAACCCAACGTGAACTTGGATGGAACTTAAGTATGGTATGAAGCAACAGAGGACAGCATAGATGGTTGAGGGCTAGATCTTAACAGAAGGCTTTTTGAGCAGGGTCCTTGACTCTTTTACTTTACAAAAAGATGGGAAGGATTTTATAGGCTAAGGGGAGGAAAGGAGGCAATTCAGGTTGGAAGGCATGTGCATTGGTACAGAGATAGGATGAAGGGCTCGTTGTGAACTGGGAAAAGGTGAAAGGTAAGGTGAACCAGATATTGATGGCATTTGATGCCAGAATGTGGGGCTGGCAATCTATTAGATGGGCAACCAAACCAGTATGTTTTGGAGATGAGGTGTGAGATTAAAAGTGGGACTTCATAAACTTCAGTATGAGAGTGTTATGCAGATGGATGGAAATGTGAAGAATTTGGAAGTTACTCTGTACTTATTGTCTGTCCCTATTTATTCTGGGAAAGCATTTGCAATGTCTCTGCTAATGCTACATTTATTCCAGTAAATTCTCCTAAATTCTTCCTTATGTCAGAAAGCAGAATGTCCAGTTTGCTGATGAGTACTTATTTTGGTCTGTTATTATGGTTTTAACCAAATATATCTTGCAGTAGTTCTTTGCTAAAAATAAAAATATTTTTAGGCTTGTACTTATTATGCTAGAGTGGATTGATCCCCTTATCAACCCATGTTCAACAGCTACATTCAGTAGGATAATTTTAGCAATGATTAGTCTTCACTATAAATCAGGGCAGTCCATTTATAATCCTTGGATTATCATTTAAAAGATAATCTCAATCCTTGTATTTCATAGTGCTTATTACACACTGCAATTTTTTGTTTATTAATCTCCATAATAGACACAGGTTTTGAGAGAAAGAAACTACCTCTGAATGGTGTGGCAAGGGTCACTTATGTAAATGCATGTCATGGGGCTAGGATTGGTATATGGATCTGTTTGATCCCATTCTACCAGGTTGCTTCACTGAAGTGCTTGTTTTGAAGTGTCTAAAAGTAGGGCTTATTTACTGGCCATGTGAGGATGGACTCTAGCTGAGTAACTAGGTCAGGCACCTTGAAGTTATTTTGTGGCCCTGGCTGGCGACATGAAACTCCCTCATTTGTAAACTGTCCTGTTGTGATTCTTTGCCTGATAGGCAATGCTGATCACCTAGCTAACAGTAATTTTCTCAATTCTTTCTTGCTAATCAGACCTTGATTTTTTCAATATCCAGTACCCAGGGATTATTTGATTAAATCTATCATTGATTCTCCATCTGCTTGCCATTGATTGGTTTAAAAGTGGGCATGTGACCCAGTCTGGCCAATGAATGGAAGTCTGCTCTAGGGTGGGAAAAGTTTTCTTTGTTCTTCAGAAGAATTGCACCAGAGGAAATGATCCCTAGCTTTCCTGTATTGAGATGTTATTGTCTGCATGTAATCACTTCACCATTAGAACTAGGGTGGCCTCCTTGAGAACTTGAAAGGATGGCTGAGGAGAACATGCCAAGAAGATGAGGATGGGGCATTGTAAAAGGGTTAGAATCCAGTCCATGGATGACTTTGTCCAGTTACTGAATAATCACCTTTGGAACCCAGCTTTGAAACTTCTTGATATGTGAGAGAATTCATTTTTCTTATTCTGTAAGTCATTTCTGGTTAGGTTTTCCGTTGGTGTAGTCAAAAGCTCTCTATGTGATTACAAAGTCCTCCTTCTTCACCATCTCAGGTTTTGTCTAGAATTGGACTCAGCTTAATTTATACAACCATGGCTAAGCTTTTACATGTAGAGGTTGAAGGTCTTGATACACACATCTGAATCTTCTTTTTATGGATTTTCTGTTCAGTTATACTCTATATTTGCATACTTTAATGTAGAAAAATTATGATTATTTTTACTGATCAATTTATTTGGGTTGGCATCTGCTTACCATATAAATAACCTCTCAATTTTGTAATCCAGGAAGAGAAAGAGGAAGAGAAATAATTGGGCTGAGTTTCTCCCTATAGTAATCTTAAAACAGTTGGTACTTTCTACTTTACAGCTGCTGGGAAACATGATGTGGCTCCAATGGGATTGGAGAGCCCCCTCCACACACATTATAGCTTCTCTGGTCCTATCTTGAGTCTTATGAACATACTAATTTTGCCAGTCCTGTTGCAGCTGTGTGGCTGCTTGAGCACCCCTCTATTCACCCATTGTTCTGACCATACGCCCTTCAGTGGGGATGCACTAAAGATCTATCAGGCTTTAGCCATTTCTCCTGCGAGGTCTCTCTTAGCATCTCTTCATGCTCAACTTGGCTATATCTTTCCCTCCCTCCCAGTATCAGAGGAAAAGATACCCTTTCTTTCCTCCAAAATTCTCTCTACCACTGCACCATTCCTCTATCCTCTTCCTGCTCTAGGGCCTGGGCCCTTTAAATTAACAGGGCTTCTGCAAAAGCATCATCTTTTCTGCTTAATGATGAACTCTAGTTTCTCTTGTCCTGGGACAAAAGACAAGCCAACTATGCTGCTCCTTCGATGTAGCATCCTGTGGTCACCCTTCCCTTCACAAAATCTTCCTTGTTTTTGCATTCCAGGAGAAATAGGAGGGAATTGTGGTGAGTTTTTCCCTGTAACGATCTCAGAATAGTAGGTACTGCCCCAGATTTCTACAGTGGACAGTTCATGCCTTTGGCTCCATGTTTTTCTTGCACCTCTAATCCTTAATACCCTCCCTTCTGTTCCCCATCGCACAAATTACCAAAAATGAACTAGCAAAGGTAGCTTGGCTCTCCTAATTGCAAATGTATAACCTTTGCTCAGTCTTGCTTTCCCTTCACCGTTTGCAGCATTTAGCACTACTGTCCATCCTCTGAACTTTTCTGTCCAAAAGATTCTGCTCTCAGCCCTTTGCCTCCTTCCTTTTCTCTTTCTCTATGTGAGAACCTGGTCATGTACTAAAAACATATCAGCTGGGTTCAGATGAGCTTCTAGCCAAAAGCAGTCTGGTTAATCTTGTACCTAGGACACTGCAAGGTCTTGTATCTAATAGCTCAACAGACTCAGACCTGTCTTCTGCACTGATCTTTTCACCAAGTTCTAGTTCTGCTTCTGTGCCTAGTGAGCATTACCATGTGGGTATCTAAATATTACTTCTGATTCCTTCTGTCTGAAGCAAAAGGTATAGATTTTTCCTTCCATGCTAACCCCCCATTCTTCTTACTTGTTTATTTCTGTCTGTGGTAGCATTATTCATTGGGGCTGGGAATATTGGGGTCATGGACTCTTTGTTATCCTTCTTCTTTCATATGTTGCCAACCACTAATCCTTGTCTAATCTTTCTTCTTAATGCCTTTCATTTCATCCCTCCTTTTCTTTTCCCATCTTTAGCTTTTTGTCATTTCATGCCTGAACTGACAAGTGCTTCGTTTGCTTCCAATTAGTGCACACAATAATCAACTTCCTATTTAAAAACCAAACTTAACACACTTCATGTCATGCCTGTACTAAGAGGCCTTTGATAACATGGGTGAGGTGTCCACTGCTTTCTTGACTCATCAGGAAACATCCAATTGGTTTTTTCCAGACCCCCTTTGGTTAGCCTTTCCCTTCTGTCCATCTGCCACCCCACTGGGGTTGGGACTATTAGATGGCTGATTTTATGTAGATGGTGTGGTCAGTTGGGACATGGAGGACCTGGCACTGTCCTCAGGTTGGTGACACGGAGCATGATTCAACTTGCTCTCAGCTCCCTGGTTGTCCAGGTGCGAAGACTCTACCAATCCCTCTTCTAGTAGGACTGAACTTCCCCTTCCTTCCCATTTGTTTCAGTTGCCCCATGCTTCCTCTTCCTCCCCTTTCTCGAACTAGGTCTAACTTTGATTCTGGTAGTAGAAAAACCTCCCAGGGCAAATAAGCACCCAAATCCTCTGCCTTGCTTTGAGGCACTTGGTCTTTGTTAGTTGCTCCTAAGTGAATGATCCTCACAAGTAAGGGAGTGGATGGGGAAGAGGAAAAAACCTTCAGGACCCCTGTGAGAGAGGAGGGGCGAAGGCAATATGCTGAAACACAGGGATAGTTACTATAGGAAATAACCTTGCCTCTCTTATATGATCCCTCTGTCTTTAAAGAAAATTTCAAATGTTTATTTGAGCTTCAGTTTCCTAAATGATAAAACAGAGGTAATGTCTTCCCACAGGTTGACATGAAGATCTAAAATGAAATACCATCCAAGCAACAAACCTGGCTTGGAATGAAATAGGAGCAGAATGAAGTGCTGTCACTTCTACGTTATTCCTCTTCCTTACCCTGGTTCCAAATGGCCTCTCACTCTCACCCTGAAGTTACATACATTACATCTGCTCCATTTCATTGTCCAGACCAGAGTCACATGAACAACATGGCTGTCAAGGAGGCTGGGAACTGCCTCCCAAGTCTTTGTTTTGGGCAGACATGTGCTGTCCCAAATATTCTGTTACTATGAAGAAGAGAGGATGCTGGGGGACAACCTGGTGACTCTGCTGTATTATCCTGGCTTTCTTTTTTTGTTGTTTTCCTACTCTCTTTTCCTTGGGCACAGGATATTGATGAGTTCATAAGACTACCTTATGCGAATCAAGAAATACATATCCTACCCTCTTGTGTCTTGCTGACAAAGCCCACCTTTTATTCTAAAGCACAGGTGGCAAACACAAGGCCCACAGGCTGAATCCGGCCCTCCACTTTGTTTCATCCGGCCTGGCACCTCGTTCCTACCCAGCAGCAGCGCCGTGCTCCTTGCCTGTAGTTAAGGAGTAGTTACATTTATACAGTCCTAAAAATACATTCGGCCCTTTGAAGGCAACTGTGAGGCTGATGTGGCCCCTGGTGAAAATGAGTTTGACACCCCTGTTCTAGAGGCTAAAAAGAGCAATTACACTCATTCATAGCTTCCTTTGCATTTATGGATAAGCATGACACCCAGTCGTGAATAATGAAACCATGAGATATCACACAGAGGGTATCTGCTGAGGATTTCAAGGAATGACTTTCCTCCCTAATGTAAAGAGAACCTGCATCGGACACCTCTGAGGTACCACTTCAGAATCCCTTTGGCCCCTCTGCTGAGCTGCTAGCTCAGTGTAAGCCAGTGCCTGCAAGTGCAGGTGCAGTCTGATGGGGCCATACCTGAGCCCGGGCAGTGTAGTTTGCACTTTCTGTTCTGGGGCTTCTCTGACTCTGCAGCCTAGAAATCCAAGGAAATCTCATCTCTTCCCTCATTCAAGCGTAACATGGAGGAAGGGGGAACTTCATGCCTGTGAGGCAAACCTTGACTACTGGGAGGTCACAGGTGATAAACTCTTTCTCCTTTTGTGTTGTGAGTGGACAGGTATGGGACACATTTTATAAGCTTGTCAGAAAGTACCAATAGGTTTGAGCACAAGTTTCCCATAGTCATAGCCACATCAAAAATGCATTCTGTATTGGCTTTTTGTCCATTTCTGTTTCATCGCCCATATCCTAAAGTTTTCTGTATTAGGGAATTACCTTCTCCAACCAACTATCTGTTCACAAAACTTTGTCTCAGTCTCTTTATTTAGAAATGCCTAGACTAATAGAACCCTTGAAGAGAACTGTCATCCCTTCCTGTTTCCTTCTTTCTCTGCCTTTCTTCCCCTTCCCTTTCTTCTCTTTCCTTCCTATTGTCCTGTGGGCATAAAGTATGTGGAGCAAAAGCAAGCACCTCATAAGTATGAGGAGAAAGTCAAGAGAATTGCTGAGCAGCTGATCCAGAGTCCTCACTTTGGTGAGCCACTAAACAAATTTTGGAATGATCTACCTCAGATGTTTCTATTATGTAAAAAAGTAAACTACAATTGTTTAAACCACTTTTAGTTGAACATTATGAAACTTTCAGCAGAAAGTATTTTAACAGCACTATTGTTTGTTTGCCCATTTTATATACCTCCCTTCTTCTTCAACACAGAACCCTGATTCCATCTTCTCCCCCCAGGTACGTGAGAAGCTGACCACAGTCTTAGCTCTGAGAGTAAACCTGAATTGTTTCAGTTAATCCTACTCTTTGCTCATGATTGGTGTAGAAATGGTTATGTGTACATATTTAGGCCAACAAAACTTGACAAAGTTTCCAGGAGGCTTCCAGGGACAATTTGCGTTCCACAAGAGATAACTGGGAGAAGAAATGGACTTTCTTGCCTTTATGATATGTGTCTGAATGTGACAGCTGGAGTGCCACAGCTGTGGTGCCACCAGTACAGGGATAAAACCCACAGTGAGGATGCAGAGTGGTGGGATGGGGAAACGTCAGGTCCATGATGACAAAGCTGATCTCTCGGAAATCTTTCCTCCAGCCCTTTTGTGGTATGAGATTTTTAAAAAAATCCATGTTGTTAAAGCCAGGTTAAGTTTGGATTTCTGTCTTCACACTGAAAGGTTCTAGCTTCAAATTGCTCCTAAGTTTAGTATAACTTTTTGTTCCACACTTTCTCAGTTAATAGGTACTCAAAACATATTCCCAATTATGCAGAGGCTTATAAATATTTGGATGTTAGAAAGAGGTCTATATTCTCTAAAGAGTTGGGAACAGCTGTTCTAGAATATCTTTCAAGCCTATCGCACTCTTCATCTTTTGATTCTTATTTTCTTCTCTTCCCTTTCTGTTCTTCCAAGGGCATGGAGAGTATTCAGGGTAAAGAAATAAGAAGGAATTAACAAGGGTACTGTCCAGCTACTTTTGCCAATGGGAGGGAGAGGGCTTATCCAGAAGAGGGCAGAGTGGACACAGCGTAAAGCAGAGCTTGGCTCTTGATGGCCACTCAGTAATGGCTGCTGAATTTAATGAGCTCTTATGGGATGGACAACAGGAAACCTGTGTAATTGCTTAGTTGAGAATTAGCCCCAAACATAAGGAGTGACCTGTTCATAGTGGAAAATTCAAGTCAGTTACACCCTAATTCAGTAAATTTGTTCTGAGACCTAATATGTGTAAATCATCATGGTTGGTGCTGCATGAGCTGCCACAATATGTAGTTCACACTCCTGCTATCAAAGTCCAAGGGGAGGTCTGTCATATACAAAATGCCACATGACACATGCTGCTAATCTGGCAGAAGAGTGAAACTGCAGCTTCCGAAAAGCAATAAACTAGTGGCTCTTCAGACTATAATGAAACCTTATAATACCACCTGGAGGGAATTTTGCTCAGTTGTCACCATGTGGACTGGCTAGTAGAACTATGAAGATCTACAGATCAGGTGCAAATGGAATGAATGGCAGATCTGGTCTTTAGCCCAGATTTTCCAAAGTATGTAGACACTGGTATCCATTAGATGTTACTAAATATTACTATGTGTTAAAAGAAATAAAGGTTCTGAAGTCCAACTCTTTTAAGAAACTCTAGGTTAAATGTAGATATAAGGTTTCTTTACTGCAGGTTTTCTATGGCCTTTTAGTGTGCCGATGAGCTTTATGAATCTTTAAGAGATGATGCTGTATGGATGACTTCCCAAATTTATTTGGCCAAGGAATTCTTTCTTCAGTGGTCTGGTCTAGCAAAATATGTTTTGGGTATGACTGCCCCAGCCTAATGGAATCTAACACCAAGGTCCATTAAAAATGAAGCAGCTGCAACTAGAAATGGTGGATTCTCTTTTGATAATGTAAAATCCCTATGTAAATAGAGTTATCATCTACCTGCTCTGTCCTCCCACATTGCTGATATTGTGTGCTGTGTAGAACCGACATCTCTCTTTTGGGAAAATAGCTAACAATGGGATCACTTTACTCTAGGAGCAACACTTAAGCCAACACTCCCTCTGAGTGTGGCCAGTGTGCTTTCTCCAGCAGCACCCTACAGTTGGAAATCTATCTGTGGTTTCCCCAACACAGTATCTGACACCCAGCAGGAGTGAATGCTTCTGTTATAAAGGCCAACGCTTCTCCTTTCACACTGTCTTCTTCCCAATGGGGGTTAAGGAAAACCTTTGCTCTAGATTCCCAGAGGTTATGCTTCAAAGTGTGGGAAGACTGGATATTCTGTGGATAGTGTTGAAACTTTGATTTATGTGGATGAAAAGCACATGTGAAGGATGTAGATACTTGAACTCACCAAGTCTTTGAGCTATATGAGATTACTAGTTACACAACACACCTAAGTCAAGAAAACACATTGAGTTGTTGACTTCTAGGCAGGCAGATTTTGTGTCATTACTTAAGACCAACATAGCTAGTTTCTCCATGTTTTATGGGTGAGTGAAGGAAGCAGGGCATTGCCTGAGGTGAGGCAAAACTGTCCTGCAATCAGTCACTATAGGAATACTCAGCAGACCCACCCAACAGGAAGTCAACCTGTAAGAGGATAGACCATGCAGAAGAGGGACTGTGATATGCCAGCTGAGGTCTACTCACAACAATGGGTGACATTACACTGGAAGAAGAGAAGAAACAAGTGTTCATGTTATCTAAAGCAGTAGTTCCCAAATACAAACCAGTTTTTTTCTCTTGTGGGAAAATGAAAGAACTAAGGGGAAAAAAGTTATGTGGTGAATTTTTCATGTTAAAAATTTAAAGTATGAGATAGTTATGGCTTTGAATTTTTGTGTGTGATATTTTTCTTCTGCTTTGTTTGCAATTATGCTACTCCACATGTTGGAACCACACTCTGGAGCATATTGACAGCTTAGTCAACAGTTTCATGTGAAGTTGCAAGGTGATGACAATGGGGAAGAAAAGAAATAGAAATGACTTGGACGATGTAAAAGTGAAGAAGAGTCCTATAAGGATTTTCAAAGTAAATTTGAAATATAATTTGAGATTAAGACAGTGTGTTTTAAGTAAGTCAGTTATCCTAAAATAATAACGATAGAACTACGATTCCTATTTCAGGGCAGCTATGATGGTCCAGCTTGCTCACAGTTTCATCTGGTGTACTACCCTGACAAGATCAATGCTTATTGGCTTCACAGCAAGAAGCCAGCTCCTATGAGTGACTAGAAATCTCTGAAAAAATATCCAGGAATATTATTAAGAAGAGAATTACAGAGTTAATTGCTCCTGTTTTAAGCACACAATTTTAGGTTTAAAAATCCCATTAAGTATAGCAACAAGAAAAATAAAGTACCCAGGAATAAACCTAACCAAGGAGGTAAAAGATCTGTACTCAGAAAACTACAGAACACTGAAGGAAGAAGTTAAGGAAGATGAATAAATGGAAACATACTATGTTCATGGAATGGAAGAATTAACATCATTATAATGTTCATACTACCCAAAGCAATCTGTAGATTCAATGTAATCCATATTAAAATACCAATGACATATTTCACAAACTCAGAGCAAATGTTTCAAAAAATCGTATGGAACCATAAATGACCCCCCAAAACCTCAGCAATTTTGAGAAAGGACAGAGAAGGAGGGATCACAATACCTGATATCAAATTATATTACAAGGCTACTGTAACCAAAACAGTCTGGTACTGGCATAAGAACAGACACATAGATCAATGGAACAGATTAGAGAGCCCAGAAATAAACCCAAGTCTCTACAGTCAATTAATATTTGACAAAGGGGGCAAAGGCATAAAATGGAGTGAAAATAGCCTTATCAACAAATGGTGTTGGGAGATCTGGACAGCTATATGCAAAAAAGTGAAACTAGAGCACCACCTTACACCATACACAAAAATAAACCCAAGATGGAAAAAAGACTTAAATATACATTATGACACCATAAAAGTCCTAGAGGAGAACATAGGCAGTAAAATTTCAGATATCCCACACAGCAATATTTTCACTGACATATCTCTTAGGACAAGTGATATAAGGAAAGAATAAACAAATGGGACTCCATCAAATTAAAAGCCTCTGCATGACTAAAGAAAACATCAGCAAAATGAAAAAGGGAACCAACTGTATGAGAAAACATATTTACCAATGATACCTCAGACAAGGGTTTGATCTCCAAAAAATATAAAGAACTCATATGACTCAATGCTAGAAAGACAAATAATCTGATTAAAAATGGGCAAAGGACCTGAACAAACACTTCTCCAAGGAGGACATATAGAGGGCCCAAAGACATATGAAAGAATGCTCAACATCATTAGTCATCAGAGAGATGCAAATTAAAACCACAGTGAGCTACCACCTCATACCAGTCAGAATGGCCATCATAAACAAATCAACAAACAAGTGCTGGAGAGGTTGTGGAGAAAAAGGAACCCTAGTGCACTGTTAGTGGGAATGCGACTGGTGCAGCCACTTTGGAAAACAGTATAGATTATCTTAAAAAAACTAAAAATGGAACTTGCTCTTTGACCCAGCAATTCCACTGCTGGGATTCCTAAGAATCCTGAAACACCAGTTCAAAAGAACCTATGCACCCCTATGTTCATAGCAGTGTTATTTACAAGAGCCAAGCACTGGAAACAGCCTAAGTGCCCATCAGTAAATGAGTGTATCAAAAGACTGTGGTACATTCACACAGTGGAATATTATACAGTAGAAAGAGAGAAGGACCTCCTACCCTTGGAGACAGCATGGATGGAACTGCAAAATGTTATGCTAAGTCAAATAAGCCAGGAAGTAAAAGACAAATACCATATGATCTCACCTATAAGATGGGCCTGATGAACAAAACAAACAAATGAGCAAAATAGAACCAGAGTCATGGAAACAAGGAACAGATTGACAATGACCAGAGGGTAGGGAGGAGGGGGATAATGGGGGAAAGAAGGGGAAGGGACTACTTAAGGAGCATGTATAAAGGACTCATGGACATGGATAATAGGGTGGGGATTGACTGTGGGGTGGGTGGGCAGAGTAGGAGAGAACAATGGGGATAAAATAGGGACAACTGTAAGAGAACAACAATTAAAAAAGTAAATAAAATATATATGTAAAAGAAAAAGAAAATATGAAAAAATATTGCATGCTAGTGTTTAATAAAGATTAAAATGGTGCCCTGGCTGGTGTAGCTCAGTGGACTGAGCGCAGGCTGTGAACCAAAGGGTCGTGTGTTCGATTCCCAGTGAGGGCATATGCCTGGGTTGCAGGCCAGGTCCCCAGTGGGGGCCATGTGAGAGGCAACCACACATTGATGTTTCTCTCCCTCTCTTTCTCCTTCCTTTCCCCTCTCTCTAAAAATAAAGAAATAAAATGTTGAAAAAAAAGATTAAAATGGTACTTGTAAAAAATTAAAACATTATTTTGAATGTTGCCTATGATTCTTCTATTAATAACTGCCAGCTACAAGTTATAAAATCATATTTTTTCTGATAAAAAATTTATAAAATGGTGAGCTATATCTTTTGAAATCATAGGATAAGAAGCTACTGGGTTCAAGCTGCCAAAGTTTCATAAACCATATCTACCACTGATACTAAAATACTTCATATATGAACGAGGTTTGATTGTAAGAGAACGGGATTGATTTATATGTTTGGTTGGTGAAATCTGTCTCATTTTTCTATAGTAGTACTTAAAAGACAGGAAGTAGAGTAAAATAACTTTGGAATCAAACTGGTTTCAATATTTCAAGCTGAAGTAAGTCACTAAAACTTTCTGAGCCTCAGATTCTTTAACTGTAAAATGTGGGCAATAAAAGTTCCAATCTGAGGAAATTATGTTCAATGTGGGGGTTGAGGAAATAGTAAAATCTTCCACTCATACACCAAGTCACCAAAATGAAAAGCGTAGCCAAACTTTCAAACAACACAAGGAACTCTCTGCGTACAAGAAATGGACAGCCCTTCTTAACAGAAAAAATTCAGAATGGAAACCAGATCAGTAAGCAGAGGCCACCATACTGCTGCTTACTGATGGGTGGCCTCTGGGCTTTGCACATCTCTGTGAGTCTGAAGTGGCTGCCACTGTCATAAGGTTGCCCTACCCACCAAGAAGGGACAAGCTATATGTGTGAGCCATAAATGAACTCACCAGTAACTCAAGAAGGTCACCATAGGAAAGACAGACAGTGCAACAGGCTATATTTTTAATTGGCTGTAAAAACATCTCCCATACCATGTTCTCTATTTGTAATGTGACTTAAGACACACCTTCCACTGAGAGCTGGAATCTATTTCCCATTCCTTAAATTTGGGCAGGTTTATGACTATGGCCAAAGTGGTTATGGGCACTTTCAAAGATAAGTCGTAAAAGGTAATACAGCTTCTACAAGGGTCTCTCAGACACTGGCTCTTGAAACAAAACCACTCCACAAGGACTCCTTGTTGAGGTTCAGTGGAGAGAAACCAAGGCTCCTGCTTCTCAACCCAGGCTAAGCTTCTAGCTGATAGCAAACACCAACTAGTCAGTCATATGAGTCTGTCTATCAATCTATCATCTATCTATTTATCATGTATCTATCTGCTTATAACTATTGAAAAATATAATGCTCAATTTATGATCCGAATAGCATATTGACCTAGATGCAGAGTAAATCAGTAAGTCAAAAAATTGAGCTGAACAATTCTTCCAGAATGTTACACAAAAAAACAAGTGGTGAAAAATAAGGAATAACAATGCGGGGAATGGTACAGTTCTAGGTTACCTGAGGTGAAGAAGCCAACAGAGGAACAGCAGCAACCATTAGCCATAGATGAGCACCCCACAAGCATTCCATGGGTCAGAGCACAAGATTTTATGGGAAACCCATAAGTTATTTGAGCTTTCTCTCTGACTACCTTGTCTGTGTGCTCCACAGCATACAGTTCTAACCAAACATCTACCAAAGGCGTAAAAATGTGTTACTTTTCTACAAAATGTGTTTATATTTTCTTCTATAAAATCCTGTCTCATCTTTTTTTCTGACAAGCAATCTATATGTTTAATGTTCTTTTTATTTAAGTGCAATCAGCTGTGCTTTAAACTAAGCTGAGTATTCATTATTTTAAAAAAGTAAAGAAAAAAATGGAAATAGATAAGAAAATTAAAGCACTCAATAGGAGTTCCAGGAAGAGAAAATAGAGAATGGAAGAAAAACAATATATTTTTAAATATTTTATTTTATTTTCAGAGAGAGGGGAAAGGAGGGAGGAAGAGAGGGAGAGAAACATCCATGTGTTTTTGCTTCTCAAGTGCCCCCTACTGCGGACCTGGCCCACAATCCAGGCATGTGCCCTGATTGGGAATTGAACTGGTGACACTTTGGTTCACAGGCCCAGGATCAATACACTGAACTATACTAGCCAGGGTGAAAAACAATATTAAAAAAATGATTGAAAATTTCCAACACCTGAGATGGTCATAAGTTTTTAGATTTATATATATTATCAAGTTCACAACAGGATAAATAAAAATAATTCCACATTTAGAGATACTGTAAGAAACTTCATAACACTAAAGAAAAACAGAAAATTTAAAAGATAACAATTACAAAAGACATACTAACTACAATTGGAATGGCACCAGACTTTTATTTAATAACACTGAATTCAAGAAGACAATAGAGAAGTATGTTCGAAACACTGATGGAAATAATTTTGAACTTATTTTTATACCTAGCCCAATTGTAATTCAAGTGTGCATGTTCAATAGATAAACTTTCAGGCAACAGGGACTCAGAAATTTTACTACCACAGATTTTCACCAAAAGAATTTATACAAGATGTACTCCCCAAAAAGATGATTAAATAGGACAATGCACATAGGAAGTATTTATATAATATTAAATCTTCTTTTTAATCTACTGTTAAAATGGATAGAAAATCCTGGCACCAGTCTTCTCCTTTTCATATTATTTATGTTTTACATATAAAAGTGATAGGTGGGGCTGCAGCAGGCATTTTATAACCATGAAGCTATGGGAAGAAAAGAAAGATCAAAAGAAGCACAGAAATGTAGATTCTGATATTTTAGCCTAGTATATCTTCTTGTTATGTGAGAAAAATAAATTTCTACTTATTTAGGCCATTGTTGATTGGGTTCCCTGGTACTTCACCCAATACATTCCTAAGTGACTTGCTTTCCAATTCCTTATCTTTAAAGTATGAGCTATTAGAAGTAAATGAGAGATTAGGTTAAAATTTTCTAGCACCTAACACATTCTTCAGTAAATATTAAGCCTCTTTTTAATCCAACAGATTGTTAAGCCTAACAGACTGTATCATTTTCATTGTATTTGCATTCTCATTGCTTAAGCAATTCAGTCCAGTTTACTGGATATTTATTGACTGTCAATTTATGGGCTAGGTACTTTGATAATTGCTAACTCATAGTAAGATATCAAGAAATATATGTTGAATGGATACATGAATAAAAGCTGCAGGAAGGTCAATAGGAATTAGTACTGATTGTTGCCTTAAATATTGTCAAATTAACCATCTACCTTTTCTTTTTTTTTCCCTCTGTGCTAACACAGCTTTTGCAATGTTCATAAGAGTGCTTCTTACCATCTTTTGCCATCTTCCTAGCTTATTTGATTCTTAACATTTGACACATAATTTTTAATTCATTCTGAAGAGAGCTATAAGTGCAGGGGAAGAATGACTTTATTATCCTCTCTTTACTGACCCAGATTTTGTCAATTTAAACTTATTTCAAGAGTTGTGAACCCCTTGAATTCTCAAATAAATAACCAAAGGCAGCGTATACAGAATGGAGGAGGGTTTTTGTTGAAATAATTCATACACAGGGACACAAAATGTTACGAGCATCAGTCTTTGAAAAGGAAGTGTCAGGGAAAAGGAAAAGGAAAGGATTGAAGGCTGAGACCTATGAAAATACCCAAGAACATTATACACAAAGAAATGTCAAAGGAGAGCCATACCCATAAAACAGAAATTGATGGAGGAGCAGATGAGGTTATTAAAAAGGGTTTGTAGAGGCTGAAGGAAATAGAATAATTTGGTCAAGTAGAGAAGTCTTACACACTACTTCACATTTAAAACACCTGGAAATAAAAAGCATCAGGTTTCATGTAAGAAAAGGACCATGTGCCTAAAGCAAAGGTATAGAGAAGAGAAAACATGTCAACACTCAGTCTGTGACTGGCATATAGTAGAAGATTTGGAAGTTGGCTGCCCAATAATATGAAAACAAAATTAGAGTTTATCAGAAAGGAAATGGGAAGAGCAGAAGTTTATAATCCCACTGACAGGTGGACTGTCTGGGAGAGCAGAAAAGCCAAAATACATACATAATAAAGACTCAGGTGAGAAATGATTAGAGACACTTGGTGTGTGAGCAGTGTACTGGATCTGTAGTCAGACACAGGCATGAAGCTCCTGGGTCTCCTTACTAGTTTTGTGACCTTGGGCAAGTCACTTACTCTCTCACAAACTGATCTGTAAGTTGAGATAAAACTGGGTATTGTGAAGATCTGGAGAGAATGGGTATAAAAGAGATTATTGAAACTGTAAGTGAAAGTAGACTATGGAAAAGAGAAGGTAAGAGAATATTAAAAAGATAATTTATTTTGTTCATAAGATAACACTCAGAGTTTTATTAGTGCCAGGAAGAAGCTATATATATCAAAAACATTAAAAAAAATTTCTTCGAGTGCCTATCACATATTAGAAACTATACTTAATGATTCTAATATAAGAGACTGTCACTTAGAATTTCACATTTGGCATGGAACTTACCACATAGAGGTAAAGGATAATTTAGTCACATATGTGTAAAGTCTTACCATACATCATATATATAGTGTACGGTATATGGACAGGTAACTGTAAATAATTTGCATAGAGATTAGGAAGGTAGTTAAATGTATTAGTCAACTATTGCTGAAATAAAGTTGCATAACAAGCCATTCTCAAAGTCAGTGGCTTACAACAATAAAAAAAGAACATAAATAAAAAACATCACATAATTTTCTCACTCATAGGTCTGCAATTGGCAGAGCCAATGCTAATTGTGTTTAGCGGAGATCAGCTGCATTTAGCTTCAAAGGCTGGGGATTTGGGTTCAGGTGTTTTCCACATGTCTTCTCATTTAGGAACCTGGGAGTATGTTCTTCTCAAGGCAGATGGCAGAAACTCAAGAGCGATGAGTGGACACTTGTCATACCACTTAACACCACATCTTGGGACTGTCCTATTGTCCCTTCTGCTAATAATCCACTGGTCAAAATAACTCATGGCCAAGCCCAAACATTAATGGGGAGGGAGTATACTTTACTCACAGGGGAAGACACTGCAAGGTTATATAGCAAAGGATGTGAAAGTGTTATCTTACTCTAAGTGAATGAAGAGTTGGGAGCAGTAATTTCAACCTGTCTTATGTCTACAAAAAGACATGTATGCAACATTATTCTTAATAGTAAACACTGGAAACAACCAAACTGTCTATCAACCAGAGACTATGCAAACAAAATGTAGTATATACATAGAATGGAATCTTATTCAGTAATAATAAGGAATAAAATTTTGATACATTCTCCAATATGCATGAACCTCAAAAATATGTAAAGTGAAAGAAGCCAGACACAAAGAACTACATAATATATGATTCCCTTTATATGAAATGTCCAGAAAAAATAGAGATAGAAAATATATTAGAGGTTTCCTGGGGTTGAGTTTGGGAATAGGGAGTGATGGCAAATGGGTGTAAAGTATCTTTCATTAGGGTGATGGAAATGTTCTATAATTACATTGTAGTGATGGTTGCTGAATCCTGTAATTTTACTAATAGTCTTTGGATTGCACGCTTAAAGTGAGTGAATTTCTTAGTGTGTAAATTATACCTAGTAAAAGTATAAAAAAGAAAGAAAAAATACATTCATTCTTGGGTTAAAAGAAATAGCCCATTAATCTGTCACAAGGTTTTTTTCTGAGGATCAAGTGAGATAATGTTTATAAAGTGGCTGAGATGGGGTTGATGCCTAGCAGATGTACAATAAATGAGTCATTGTTGTTATCATTTTAGATAGATGGACCAACAGTGAGTAAAGACTTATATGTGAGAGGAAGAAAGGCATGTTCAGAAAGCCAGTGATTTGGAGTACCTGTAAGGTAGACCAGATCTGGGAGAGTAATCACAGAGGAAGCTGCTCCAGGTCACCAAGCTGGGAGGTGGTGGAGCCTTTAATGGTGACTTGGCTCAGGCTCACAGCCTTCTGAAGCATTTGTCATATGAACTGCAGCCTGGGGAGGGTCCTGGGTTATAAATGTTAACTATTGATCACTTAGGGCAAACAAAAGAAGCTTATCTGTGGATGTTTGAACAACAAGGAAACTCTAGTTTTGTTTACAAACAACAAGGAAACTCTAAGGAATCTCAGTAGGGAGATTGCAATGTCCTCATGACATATCCAGAGGAAGGAGTCAAAAGGACAAGTGCAGACTGTACACCTCCTGATCCTTGGCTGGAAATATGAATGTGGACTTTTTTGGATGTGGCTAAAAAAAAAATTCTAAGATATTATGGCCCTTCTGATTGCCATGGGCTGGGGACCAAAGATAGAGGGCACACTGTCAAATGCCAGGTGTATACCCCTCCCCCACAGGTACAAACAAGACTGGGATATGGGAGAGACCAAGATTTGCTCTAGAAGTGGTTCATGATATCACCTGGGTTCAAAGTGGAGCCAACCAATGGTGTGTAGTATGGAGGCTGAGGCCTAAGCACTTCCAGAAAGTGACACAATGAAGGCCACTTCTACATGCTGCTCAAGTTCTTCTTGGAGGTTAAAAAAGATCATATAGATCACTATGTGCTGACGAGGAAAGACTCCCTTAATATACAGCACAGTGAAAAAGAGCAAGATACAGAATCATGTATGGTATAATCTCATTTATGTACTAATGTGCACAGATACGTATAAATTTATATCACCTCCTGGCATATATCCTTATTTCTTCCCTTGCTGTATGCTCCCCAACCAGAATGTGTTCTCCAAGAGAGCTGGGACTGTGTTTTGTGCCTAGAACAGTGCCTAGGACATGGTGGGCACTCAATAAATGATTGCTGATTGAACTAATGAGAACATACAGCACACTATTGTGTTGTCTCTGGGGGGTGCGATTATGCACATGCACAGATATTTGTGTATATATGTGTTGGGGAAGACTGGGGATCAGCTGGCAATGATTATGGGGAAGAGAGTACCAGAAGTCTATGTCAACAATGAGAACTCAGGGTTCCAAAGAATGAAGGCAGTGGGGGCCACCCAGAGATCATGACTTGGGCAACTTTGAGACAGTGGGAGAGGGGAATTGCATTGAGGAGAAATCAGGAAAACGAAAACCTGTCCTGTTGATTAAACACAGTAGGAAACAAAAGATAAGAATGAGATGCAGGAAAGAATTAAATCAGACTATATGAGAAAATCTTTGTAACAGAAGTTCTGAGAATTTGTCCTGCACACTCCTGCCTCTAGTCCCTGGAACATACTGTTTTCTTTTCCAGGGCATTCTTCACCATTATCTTCACCTCAGCAACATCTGCTCTTCTTTCCATTCTCAGCTTAGATGTTTTCTCCAGAAAGTTTTTTCTGATCCTCTTCCACTCTCCTGACTGCAGCCAGGCTACATGCTCCTCCAGTGTTCCTATAGAATCTCCCATGTTTTCTCTGTAGCTCATGTCACTAGGATTGCAACAGCCAGTTTTACTTGTCTATCATGTTCACCACACTGTGAGCTCCTTGAGAATAGGACCCTGCTTTATTAGTCTTGGTATTCTACAATCTGCACAGTGGCTGGTTCATAGGACAATGATGCCTCAGTCCCCTTCAAAATAGGCACCTTGGAACCTCACACAGTTCTCCCAATCACCATCAGTGGCCCTGTCAAATTTTCCTGAATCTCGTCGATGGTCTGAAATCTCTTCCCTTTCAAAGGTGGTTTTAGTTTGGGGAAAAGCCAGGAGTCACAGGGTGCCAAATCTGGGCTGTAGCAGGGCTGAGTCACCTGGGGGATTTGACGTTTTGCCAAAAATCTCTGCACAAGATGTGATGCATGAGCTGGTGCATTGTTGTGATGAAGCAGCCAATCACAAAGTGCCCATAGCTGCAGACTTCTGAATCACCTGAACAGTTTCCACAGAGGAATGTTCAAGCTTAATGCAAAATTTGATGCAGATCTGTTGCTCTATACTCTCAGTCATTTTGAATATAACAGCCACACAGTACACATACCCACTCACTGGTGTCTACTGCCCCCACTGACTAGCACAGTGAAGTTGTCACTGTTCACACATGCGCATACCAGTCCACAATCCTTGGCTGCCAGATTATATCAATGTTGCACAAACCATTCTTGTTATATTAACAATGGTTGGACTTTTTCTGGACAGATTTCATATTACTGGCCCCTCTAACTTTTGCTCCTAATCCAGACTGTATGTCTTAGTTCTGCCCTTACTAGTTAATTAGAGAATTCCTAATAGATATATTACCCCCAGAAGTGTTATATAGTCTTGCTAGAGACTTCTGTCCAGTTGTAAATCAATTGCACTTCTTTATACTTAGCAAAACAGACCTCTGGTAACTTCACCCCATCCATCAAATGTCATCCATGAGGTACTGGTGATGAAGACCTGCAGAGACTCAGGGTCAAGCTCATTAGCCAGAGATTCCTTCAGCTTAATTCTCTATGGACTTCTCTTAATAACCTTTACCACAGGGCGCTGCAGCTCTGGAACCAGGAAAAGGAGATAGTATGTCCTGGAGAGGATTACCAAACAGAATCCCCTGCAGTTCTCAGGAACCAAAAAGTGCAGGGGATTCCTGCCCTGAGAAACACATGCATGCTTGCGCGCACGCGCGCGCGCACACACACACACACACACACACAACAAAGGAAGCACATTTAAAGAGAGAAGGTGAAGAACAGACTCAGTGTGGATTTAGACAAATGTTCTTTAAGGATTTAGAATTCACTTACACCAGTAATTACAAGTTACATAATCTTCAAACTAAAAAGAGATATGCCTTTTAAGACACAAATGAGTTACCAGGTAACTATAAAAGACTAATTATTGAGACATATTATTTTTAAAAATTTTCAGAAGACAAAGTCATAACTTACAACCAAACAGGAGGATTCAGGTAAATATCTGAAAAATCCTGAACTGGAGACAGAATAGATTTTGAAGTAGGAACAACAGAGAGGAGTTAGGAAGAGGGTAGAGAAGAAGAAACTGGAGATGGTGGTGCAGGGAAAGAAGCAGGAACCTGATGAAGTTTCAGAGAGACTTGTGGCTTTTATGAAAATTCAGAGTATCTAAGGACAATTCCCCTCTCCCCCGCTTTATTGAGGTATAATTGACAAGTAAATTTGCGTGTGGGCACATAATGCAATATACTGATCATATATCATAGTAATGTATACTTGAAACCCATATAACCCTATTAACCAATGTCACCCCAATAAGTTTAATTTTAAAAAAGCAAAAAAAGTGTATGTATTTAAAGTATGCAATGTGATTTGATATATGTATATATTATGAAATGGTTACCACAATGAAGTTAATTAACACATCCATCACCTCACATGGTTACTTTTGTGTGTGTGTGCGCGCATACTTATCTTCACTTAGCAAATTTCAAGTACACAATACAGTATTGTTAACTATAGTCATCATGCTGTATATTAGATTCACAAAGCACAATCCACTTAGCCCTTCTTAACCTTTCTATATGGTAATATTACAAATTTTGGCTGAACATACATTATTATGCTGATATTATTATACATAGGTAAGAAATGCATTGTTATTTCTTTCTTTTTATGTAATTGTCTTTTTTGTCTTTTTTTTTGCTTAGTTTTCTATTACCATCACTAATTCATCTCAGTAGACTGAGATGGACCTACAGCTTCAGGAATACCTCCCCTTCCCACCTCTTTTGACACCGTCTGGGTTTTTGTCTAATTTGAGCTGTTTGCTCTGTATACCTGCTGCACAGCTATCATCATAGGGCAATCATTCTGAAAATTCCTTTCATTTCTCTTCTAGGTTAATTCTCACTTTCCTGAAGCTTGTGTCTTCGACTTTCTTGGTCCTGTCTCTCGTTTTGGAAGAGACCATCCTCCAGTGGCTTCATTGAAACAGCACTTGAAAGATACATGGAGATGGGAAATATTAAAAATAATTTTTGCTCTACTCTCACACTTTGGAAAATTTGGCTAAGTATAGGAATTTAGATTGGAAAACATTTTGCTTTACTGTTTTTTAGCTTGTATTGTTGCTATTGAGAAGTCTGAATCTTGCTGATTTGTGATTCTTTCTAGAAGACAGACACATTTCTCCAAAAGGTTTTAAGATGGTTTGTCTCTAGGGTTTTGAAATTTTATGGTAATAGAACTTTGTGTAAGTCTTGCAGATTTTTTTTTCCTTCATTAGACTGGTTTCTCACAGGACCCATTCAATCTAAGAACTTATGCCCTGTGATCATAGGAAATTGTTATGAATTATAAAATAGCAAAATAGCAGACCTAAATACAACCAATGATTATGTTAAGCACAAATGGACTAAATATCTCAATCAAAAGGCAGAGATTGTTATGTTAGATTAAAAAAAAGTAAAAGCAAAGATATTCTGTCTACACAAGACATACTTTAAATGCAAAGACACATATAGATTAAAAGAAAAAATATGAAAGATGATATACATGCAAACAATAAAAATAAAGATGGAATGGTATTTATATCTGACAAAAATAGACATCAAGACAAGAGCTATCACTGGAGACAAAAGAATTATTTTATACTAATAATAAGGTTAATCCTTCAGGAAGATTTAACAACTATCAATGTATATAAACTTAATAAAAAACAGCAGTAAGTAATAATAATTATTAGAAAATTAACCTTTTCCAAAATAAGGAAACTTTTTCAAAAGTGATTCAAGAATGTATTTAAAGTATAGGTAGTTAAATATATCGATAATAAAAGGGACCTGTGTTACCAGGGCACAGACTCACTTGGCCATTTCAGCACTAGGAAAATTCAAATCATCCTTCTAAAAATTTGCAGTAAAAAAATTCCTAGTCCTTTCTTTCTTATTTATAATCCATTACATTTAACATATTTTTCAATGTTTTTATATATTCCTTAAAGCTTATTATTTATAGGTATTTGAAACCCAGGCAAATAAAGTTCATTACTTTCATCTTTGTAATCTTCTTTCATGCTCTGGTACAATGAGTCAGTTCCTTTTTAAGACAAAATCATCCTCTCCTTTTCCTTCAGAAACAAAACATATCGATTATCTTAAAGATATGTTTCCTCACCAGCCATTCATTCTTTTACATTTCTTCAAAAAGGAACATGAATGTTAGAAAACTCAGATATTTCTGAATTCTTTTTTGACATATTAACTGATGCTTACTTTAATAGTACATAGAAAAAGAATAGTTAAATGAAAAGTATAGTGCTCAAGTATACACATGCTATTTGTCAACGAAAAAATTAATATCCATTCAAGATCTTAAAGTTAACCCAGCAAATGAAAATTACAGGTTTGAATTCACACATAACATTAAAAAATTTCACTAGCATAACACTTTTTAAAATATATCTATTATTATAACTTTATTTAATTAAACATTTTTATATCTTAATTTATGAAAGCAATAGTTATTTTGACTTATAAAACCAACCTAGGAAATTGAGAAAACAAACTGTCCTTTACACAGTCTAGGGTTTTGTTCTTACATTGTTTCTTATAAGGCAGTAAAACAAGGGACATACAGCTAGTTTTAAATAAAAATTATTAAATTAGTCTAATTTGTCCAAAGTAGCTTGATAAGACTGTTACTTTTTCTAATACAATTCAAATATATTTGAATTTATAAACCAAACTTTAATGATTCTTTAAATCATGTTAAAAAACTCATTTTTTATCTTGTAACCCAGTAACCAAGGCCATTAACTTAATTTACAGGTATTTTTTTTTATTATTTTTCAGAGCTATAGTAGAAATAGAAATAGAATTACTTCTTTAGAAGAGCCAAAATAAACTGAATATTAAGAGTTAAAACTTTAAAAGTCAGAACAGAAGTTGCCTCATTATATTTTAAGAGACCTTATAAATCTATTTATCTCTAATTTATACTAAATACATTTATATGGATTACATGTTTTTGGTGAAGCTGTAGCTGGTTTAAACAATTCAGG
The DNA here is from genome assembly GCA_004027475.1 of Anoura caudifer. Taxonomy (NCBI): domain Eukaryota; kingdom Metazoa; phylum Chordata; class Mammalia; order Chiroptera; family Phyllostomidae; genus Anoura; species Anoura caudifer. The sequence continues at coordinate 95,410 of PVKU01002448.1, forward strand.
ACCATGATAACTTCATGAGGACCACATGAATAAAAGCTGATACTTAGTAATTCCCAAAGGAGATAGATCTTTCATATTAAAGTGATATATATTATATATCTTTGTGCCAGCCAAAGCAGAGAACTTCCTCGTAAGCATTTATTTTCTGTTTGTTCTAAGGCATCCATTTCATTCCAGATCTCTGAGAAGCAGACAGCAAAACTGAATTAAAGTGAAATATATTGGGGAAAATTTCTTGAAGGGTAAAAGGGAGATCAGGAATAAAATAGTCTGCAAACTGCAGTGTAAGTTTGATAGCAGTAGAAAGAAGTGAAAGAAAGAAGTAGAAGTAGAGGTGGGGAAACTGGGTATAAAGAGCCTCAGCCCACAGAACTACTCTGAAAAAAGTGTCAATCAAGCAATGGTGAGTCCCAAAGCAAAGATTTCCTGTTAGTGCAGTCCTATGTTGGGCAGGAATTTCTCACGTGCAATAGCTCTGCTGCAGATTCTACATTCTCATCCTGGCTAAGTTCTTGGCTAGAAGTGACTTAGGGAAGGCATGGCCTTGACATAAATGTGGTGGATCCTATAAGTGGGCGGGTGAGCTGACTGAATTCCTTTCATCAGTTCTTTCTTCAGGGGAGATCTGAGCAGCTTAATCTGTTGGCTGCCAAAGAACCTCTCCAATGAAGTTTTGGTTGCCACAGCAATTCCAAATAGTCCTTGGTGAAGTTATGACATTTAAAAAGATAAGTGCCAGGATAAGAATGTAGAAGCCAAAGTTCTTCTAGGAGGTAGCACAATTTACTAACAGACATGGCTGACAGTTGTTTTGACCTTCAGGTCAAGCCGATCTTTAACTTCTGACTCAAAAAATCAGCAGCCTTTTGCAGGTAGAGTGTATGGAGAGAATAATTCTCCCAAAGCCAATTCTTATACACAGACCTGACTGAGAAATGTTTTTAATAGGTTTGGATGGTGACCCAAGGCAAATTTTGTCATGAAAAGAATGCCAATTTACAAGACCTTTTTCTTGGTGGTTTTCAAGGCTACATTGGATGACAGAGTTATGAAATCTATATCCATCTTCTCTCTGGACTTCTTATAAGACATATAATTGTATAGATAATAAGATAGGCATCCAGATGGTTGACATGGTTTTGGCGGGCCTTCACCAACTAAAAAGGAAATCAAATCCTTTCTTTATACTTTTTCTAAAAGTTTTAAAGGTTTTTCATCTTTAATTCATTTTGAATTTTGTGTGTGTGCATAAATAGAGATTGAATAGAACTTTCTTTTCCTAGTGATATTCATGGTCATCTGAATCATTTACCAAGTTTTCAGATATGCATTGGTCTGTTTTGGAGCTCTCTTTTTTGTTTTACTTGCATATTTGGCTACATCCGCACCAATACATATTCCTTCAATAATTCTCATTTTAAAATCTTGAAATTCTGGTAGAGCAAGTCATTCTGCCTTGTTGGTGTTTTTGAAACACCTTGGGCACCTGTCATTATAATTTGCTCTTGTATATAAATTTTAGAATGAGACTGTCAAGTTCAAAAAAGAACTCTTGAGATTTGGTTTGAAATTTAATTGACTCTATAGATCAATTTTGGAAGAACTGGAATCTCTACATCACTTGATCTTCCTATTCATGAACATAGTATAACTCTATATCTATTTAATGCCTTCCAATATCATTTTATACTTATCTGTAGACAAATTTTACACAAATTTTAATGAACTTATCCCTCATCTCTCTTATCTCCTCTCTCATTCTTGTTTCTTGGATTTTTCTTGGTTAGTTTTAATATCAAGATGATAATAATCTCACAAAATGAGGTTGAAAGTATTTCTTCTTTTTCCAGTCTCTGGAACAATTGATTCATTCCTTAGGAGGCTGGTAGAGTGGACTGTAAAATCATCATGTCTGGTGTTTTAATTGTGAAAATTTTTAAACTCTTGATTCAATTTCTTTAATAGATAATTATAAAGTTTAGTCAGGCTTTTTAGTTCTGTGGAAACTGCTTTTAAAAGTTATAGTTTTTAAAAAATGTATAAATTTTAGCTAAGCTTACAAATTTATTGGCATAAAAGTATCAATGGTATATACTCATTATTTCAAATCTCTGCTGATTCTGTGCTTTCTCCTTTTTTATTCCTAACATTGAATATTTGTGCTTTCCTTCCTGCCCCCCAATTAATTTTACCATAAATTTGTTTTGCATCAATATCTTCAAAGAACAGATTTTTGGCTTTATTTTCCATGTTTTAATTTTGTTTTTTTATTTCTTTAGTTTTGTTCTTTACTATATCATTCCTCTTTGGACTTATCTGGATGTTCTTTGTCAAATTTCTTAAATGTAACCTTTCATATGGGATGTCTATCTTATGATTCTTTTCTAATGGAAGCATTGAAAGCTATAAATTTTCCTTTTAGTACTGAGACAGGATAGTAAGAAACTAGGAAAATTCCTTGGCACCTGGAATAGGGAAACTGAGACAGATAGCTGAACACAATGGCCGAGCAATTTACAGCTAGATACAAAAGGTCACCTCCCTAGAGATAGCATCTAGGCCCCAGTTTTATTTCAGCTCCAGACCCAGAAATGCAGCAAACCAGGTGGGCATCACCCGAACCAACTGCAACGAATAAAGACCCTATCCTGCCACTGACCAATCAGAGGAGACCGTGACCCTGAAAGGGCACACATGATGAATATTTTTCTGAAATCCTCCCCCAGATCTCTAAGATTCCCACCTGCAAGAAAGAGATAAAAGCCTCAAGACAAAGAAGCCAGCATGAGATTTCCCTCTGGGGAGCAGCTAGTGCTATCTTCCTTTTCTTTCTCCTCCCACCTCTTTCTTCACAGGCACAGGTCTCCCAAATTTGAAGGCAATGGGCAGCTGGCAGCTTGTCCTGGGCTAATCCCCTGAACTTAATCCCAAGGTCCCCTTTTCTCTGACTTTCCAGTGAGCTAAGACAGCTCACTCCAGACTCTCCTGTTGCTTCTTCTATCTAAGCCTTCCTCACCATTCTCACAGACCTGGTCTCCCCCACGAGGACGTATTAATAAAACTCTTACTCATCCACTTTCGTCTGGCTGATCTGTAATTCTTTATTGCACTGGTGAGAAGAACTGAGCTTCCAGTAACAATACTTCTTTAGCTTCTTTACACAAGTTTGGTATGTAATTTTTACATTATTATTCAATTATAAATGTGTTCACATTTTCATGATGATTTTCTTTTTACCAAGGAGTTACTTACAGGAATCTTTTTACATTTTCAGGAGTATTTTCTTTTGGTAAACTGTCTTTTGTTATTGATTTCTAACTTAATTGTATTGTGGCAAATAATGTGGTTAAATGATATTGATTTTTTAAAAAATTAGTTTAGGCCCTTGGCTGGTGTAGCTCAGTGGACTGAGTGTGGGCCTGCAAGTCAAAGGATTGCGGTTTGATTCCCAGTCAGGGCACATGCCTGGGTTGCAGGCCAGTTCCCAGCAGGGGATGCATGAGAGGCAACCACACATTGATGTTTCTCTCCCTCTCTCCTTCCCTTCCCCTCTAAAGATAACATAAATAAAATCTTTTTAAAAAATAAATAATTAGTTTAGGTATTTTTTTGCCTAGTATAGAGTTCATATATATCCCATGTGTTATTGAAAAGAATGGATATTTTAATTGTTGGTTGCAGAGTTCTATATATGTCTAACGTTAATTTTATTTTATAGTTTGTATTTTTTATATATTTTAAAATGTTTTAATCTGCTTGCCCTCTCTTTAATTGATAGATGTGTAACAAAATCTTCACCTATGATAAGTATAGTGTATTTGTTTGTTTTTATAGTCCTCTTAATTTTTAATTTATATAAGTTGAGCACATTTTGAAAGGTGTTTATATGTAGTTAGAATTGTTATACCTTCAAACCTTTCATAATTATGTGGCATTATATGACCCTACTAAATATTTTTGGGTTAATATCTATTTTGTTTGATATTACTGTAACTACTCTGACTTACTTTTGTTTTGAATTTTCTTGTAATGCCCTTTCCCATCCTTTTACCTGCAGCCTTTTGGGCTGTATGTATTGTGTTTCTTGTCTTGTAAATAATAATGGTGGATTTTTAAAAATTTAGTGTGGTAGTCTCTATTTATTTGATAAATTTATTTGTGTTACTAATATATTTGGACTTACTTATGCTGAGAGACAATTCTATATCAGTTTCTTCTGTTTCTGCATATCTTTCAAAAAAAGCACTGAATGCCTTTTGTTCCAAACTATTTTTTCAAGGATGTTTGTTTAGTGAACAGCTTCAGGAGACAGAGATAGCCTCTCCCTCTGGAGATAAAGATGGTATCTTTAATTTAAAGCTTTGGAAGATAAAGATGGTATCTCTTAAAACCTTGGAAGACAGAGATAATCTTTCTTCAGAATGAAGAGCAAGAATGCTTACTGTCATCAGAAAAGATTCAGGTTTTCTAAGTTCAATGTTCGTCTCCTGTAACACAACCCTCTTCTTGTGCAAGTGTCACCTGGCCGTCTTCCTGTTACCCTGTGGGAATTGTGCTTGGAAAATAGACACAAAACTAACTGTTGATACACTGGCTACCATTACTGCCATGAATAATAAATTGTCTCTCGTGTGTGACCTAGGAGTTGTGTGTCTTCTACCAGTATCCATAAAATTGTGGTGGGCTAACTTGTTAGCTTACAAGTAGAAGGAAATCTCAGACTTTTCACAGTCCTGGAAAATTTCTGCTGTATTACTTCACTTTATTTTCC
>PVKU01002448.1:100280-227287 GCA_004027475.1 Anoura caudifer
CTCACCTTCCCAGCCAATCCACCTCCCTTCTTTGCTTCCACCCTCCTCCTTGGTTTTGTCCATGTGTCCTTTATAGTAGTTCCTAAAAACTGTTCCCCCCATTGCCCCCTCCCTCCTCCCCTCTGGTTACTGTCAGATTGTTCTTCATTTCAATGTCTCTGGTTATATTTTGTTTGCTTTTTTCTTTTGTTGATTATGTTCCAGTTAAAGATGAGATCATATGGTGTATGTCTTTCACTTCCTGGCTTATTTCACTTAGCATAATGCTCTCCAGTTCCATCCATGCTGTTGCAAAGGGTAGGAGCTCCTTCTTTCTCTCTGCTGTGTACAATTCCAGTGTGTAAATGTACCATCATTTTTTGATCCACTCATTTACTGGTAGGCACTTAGGTTGCTTCCAGCACTTGGCTATTGTAAATTGTGCTGCTGTGAACATTGGGGTGCATAGGTTCTTTTGGATTGGTGTTTCAGGGTTCTTAGGGTATATTCCCAGAAGTGGAATTTCACTCTAAAGTGCCTAAGCATGAATTTCTTTTTATTTACATTCCTTGTTGTATGTTGTGCTTCCTCTATTTATAGATTCATATTTTATGACAGGTCTGTGAAATTCATGCCTTTGGTTTTGCCTCTTGCCCATTTTATTTCTCATTGTGGATCTCTTAATCTCCCTTTTATAAATTCTACTCCCTTTGTTTGTTGCAATCTGGGTAATTTCTTTAGATCCTTCTTTCAGTTCCTTTTCTTTTCAGGTGCATATAACACACTTTATAATCCATATGGTGAGTTTTAAAAATTGATTATATTCAAATTTTAATGTTGTATTTTATACCTTTATCAAATATTTTAAAATAATTTCTTGTTCTGTGATCATTTAAAGTTTCCATCTCTTTTTAAAAAAATTTTATACAAGATAAACAAGCTGTATCTAAAAATTAAATAAATGAAGTTCTTGCTGGGGGCAGAAAATTTAATCTGTGGTTCGTTATTTCTGCTGACTTTGCCTCATGGCAGCTCATTTCCTTGTGTAATATTTTTTAATTGTGATTCATGTTTAGTCCAACTTAATCTGTGTGAACCCTGTGAAGTTAGAGAGCATTTCCTTTTGTTTTTTTCCTTAGTGGCTGCACCCATTTGCAATTTTACTAATAATGCAAAAGGTTTCCATTTCTCCACAGCCCCACTAACACTTCTTGTTTGTTGTTGTCCTTTACTACCCAGAACCATCAGAGGAAGCAGTTTTTCCAGGATCTCCCTTTTCAGGCAGGTGGATAATTTAGCCCCTTATTTCAGTAAGGGTGTCACTCCTTTTGAAGGTTTTTAGTGTGATGTGAAAATCTTGGGTATATTTTTAAATTTTTCCCGAGCCTAAGGTTCAGTCTTCCATTTCTCTGCACAGTAGTTAACACCCAGGGCTTTGGTTCCTGAGTTGGCATTTTCTCTTTGAACTTTAGAAAATTTTGTTGTTGGTTATCACAGTATTTTGTTCATTTGTTTTCTTTTTAATTTAACTTGTGCTGTTTTATTCTAACTTTAGGAGGAATTTTTCCTTATTTTGAGCTCAGTTATGTGTTTAAATATATGTTGTAACATTCAGAATCTAATCATATTACCATGAGAAGACATTTAGGAATTTTTAATCTGCCAGGCTGTCAGAAGGAAAGTCTCTGGCCTTATATTTTTTCATTTAATAAATCATGTTTTATTTACTAGTGTATTTGTTGAATAACAATCCAGAATTTTTGTGCATGGACAAAATAATTTCAAAATCATTAATTTACAGTTTCAAGAATCTATCTGTATAGTCAAAAGTGAGACCATATAAGTCTATCTCCAATCTCTTGGCAACTTACCTGTTTTCCATGATTGCATAAAAATTATTAGTTGGTAAAATTGGCATTTACCTCTGTTTTCTTTCTTTTTTTTAATCCTCACCCAAGGACATTTTTTTTTTTTCATTGCTTTTAGACAGACAAGGGAGAGAGAACAACACTGATGCAAGAGGGAAGCATTGGTCGGTTGCCTCCCATACATGCTTGGACCAGGATCAAACCCATAACCTAGGTATGTGCTCTGACTGGGAATTGAACCTGCAACCTTTTGGTTATGGAATGATGCTCCAACCAACTGAGCCACACCATCCAGGGCTACCTCTCTGTTTTCTTAAACCCCTTCTGTGTAATATTCACATTTGGATCTGGAAATATTCTCATGTATCTCCTTGTCTCTCTTGGATTCAGTTTTGCTTACAACTTGCTTGAAGATTATTTGTCTTAATAGAGAAGGTAGAAGTCTTGTTAATACATAAATTGTGGGAAAGTTGGCAGGTGAAGCATTACTTAATGAGTGCCTTATCTTATCAAAAGGAGAAATCCAAAGGTTTTGTGTTTATATGGCTGTAAGTTGTTTAACTAGGAGCATGTCCTTCCTAACTTGACCTTCTGCATAATGCTGACATTTGGGTGGTTTTCTGGGGCATCTGCAGCTCTGGCCTCCCTTTCTAGGCTGTCCCTGCTGCTTCTGGGTGTCCCCTAAAGGACAGTGTACTCTGTTCTCCCAGTGCTTGGGCCCCAGGGCCAATCTCTCTGTTTCGCTAGTGGAGTCTTGGAGGCTCTTGGATCTGGTCTACAAACTGGGGCTTCTGATAAGATACAAGATCCTGGTCTGGGCTTCAACAATTAAAGCTTTAGGAGTAAAATACTTATGTGTGTGTAGGCGCCCTCAGGCAAGCCCTGCAAAGCTGGGCAGCAAAGTAAGAATAAAGAAGTTCAGACTGTGGTCTTGGACTCTGTGGTTGAGCCCCCTTACATTTCAGGTAGAGCCAGCCTTGGAAGTGACTGGATACCACAGTGATGCCCTGAACCAGAAGGGACAGCGCAACATCCAAGGCGGGATGTTGCTTGGGGACTGCTGTAGCTTTTAAGCTAGCAGTGTTTTGTGTGTGTATGTGTTTTTCTGTTATGTTTTGTTTTGTTTTTAGCTTTATTCTTCACTCTAATGCTTCTAGTTTGAAGCAGTGGCCAAACTGGTTTCCTCATGGTCATTACTCCTTAGCAGAGGCAGCCTGTGTGGACTGAAGGAGGGTCAAGAGGATCTGGTCACTTGAAAGACCCTGACTTCCTCTTCTCATCTTGTCATTATTGCTATTGAGCAGGGATTCTGCTCACAAGGCCCCCAAAGGACATATTAAGGTAATAAAGGGAGCTTTTGCTTGAATTCTGTTGGGAAGTTATGACATTGGTAAATGGAAGACAAAGAAGAACTATTTCAACTGCATTTTCTGCAACTGCAACAGTAGATGTGTGGTGTCCGGCAGAATATAACATGGTGTCACTTTTCTGTGTGCTTGTCTGTCTTCATCCACTAAATGAGAGTACTTGTAGGGCAGGAACACTGTTTTCTTTGTCTTAAAGTCCTGACTGTCTCATTTAGGGGCTGTGGAGCCTTGGGCAATTTCTTTAATCACCCCAAGCCTCAGTTTCCTCATCTGTAAAATGGGAATGATAACAGTACCTACCTATTAGTGTTGTTTTGGAAATCTGTGCTCATTGAATGAATTACACAGTGAATGAATTAAGGTTTTTTCCATTTTTAATCCCTTTAAAGAAGTTCATGTTGGTTGGATGGTTTTAATGTCATCAAACTGTACAGGATTGTGTGCAGTGGTCTGAGTATTCTGGTCACGAGTGGTTTGCAATGACCCACCCTTCTCTGACCTCCCGACCCTCCCATATCTCACCTAAGTGCTTTTGTGCTGGGAGTTGAGAGTGGAGAAACCCCACGCTGCTGCAAAACTGCCTTTAAAATCTTCGGAACCAAAGGCAGGGAACCTGAATCAAAGATTACCTTGTTTTTTTGAGTATATCACCGGCTATTGTCCGCATCAAACAAAGCCCTTTCATCAGAGGTTCTTTAAAACACTTTTTTCCCCTCTTTTATTTTGCTTTGAAATAAGCTGGGCAACAATTAATTTCAGAGAGAGAGAGAGAAAGATAATTCAACAAGGATCTATTACTACTCTCAGCTTCTATTGCTGTAATGAAAATCTATTTCCTTTCCCTTTTGTGTCCCATATAATTTAATGCCCATTTTATTAATGGTCTGAAATAATTACCGAACCCTTTGTGATTCTCAAGTATGTTTCATTTAATTGTGCAATAAATGCCTAATCTCTTCCTCCATCTGAAGCTATTATGGCGTTAAAATTAACAATTATGCAGCAATGCGCCGGGGTCCATAGAAATCACTCCAGATAACTAGACATATATAAATCATTCATGAGAACAATTTCTGAAAAGAGACGGAGGGGAAAAAATTGTGTTGAAAATGACATTGGGAAGCCAAGGGCCCAGCCTGTAAGAAGATAGTAACACCTTAAAAAAAAATCTTTTTTCTTTCCTTTTTTGTTATTATTATTTTATTAATTGTGTATGTGGCATGGCCCTCCCCCCCCTTTTTATTAGCCTGACAGATATTTTCAGAATTAATTAACTGTTAGTTCTGAGGATAAATTGTTCATTATCAATTTCCCCCCTCTTTCTTTATTTCCTTTTATAGTTTTTCTTTTTCTTTCAGGCCAGCAATTACACTCCCTGCCTTTCTCCAGCAGCTCCTGTTCTGCACAGCTATCCAAATGGGGAAAGTGCTTTTTCTTTCAGCCCTATTCACTTTTCTCTTCTCTCTTTTGTGGGATTTAATAACCATAGCTGATAGGCTCACGCTGGACAGAGAGGTTAAGTTTGTTGTCTCAGCACTTTGCTGACAGGGGACAGTGCAAGAATTCTGTAACTTCTAACCAGCCATGTGAGACTGTCTATTGCCTGGCCCACACAGGCATAGCCTGTAAATAGTGTTCAGAAACTCTGCAGCCCCAAACATCCTGCTCACCTCAGAGCACTTCCATTGGTGTTGCTAAAGCCCGCCTCCATGTTTTAAAATATTCCTGAGTTCCAAGAGATTCCCAGCAAATATCCTCCAGCCCACACCCTCCCCCAGCACAGGCATGTGCATGCACACGCTGCACACTGTGGAGCAGTGGAGCAGAGTCAGGAAACCACAGGATCAAACTGAAATGGATGGGGTGGAGACCGTGGCAAGCTGGAGATCCCATGCCCTGCCCGAAGAGGGCAGCTGTTAACCAGCTTCCAAGCATTACTACTACCTTTTGGGAATTTGGGCCCAGTATAGACAACTTTTGTGTTATTTCAAGAGAAGCCTGAAATTTTAATTTGGAAACTACCAACTAATTGTTGACTATCATTTTAAAAAAATTGAAAACAGCGTGTGTTAAACGGGCAGAATGGATTCTGACTTGGGTTGCTATTTTGGGCCCTTGTCCTAAAAGATTATTTTCAGAATTTGGTCCAGCAGAAGGTTTCTAGTAGGGACAGGCTGTGCACTCTGTCCATTGGCTGTCCATGCTTTGCACACTCCAGGCTTGGGTCTTTTGGTCTGAGGAATACCTGAGGTTGTGCTGCAGGCTGAGCTCCATAATGAAGGGGGCAGGAGGTCACATTTGATTTCCTGTCAAGTGTCACCAATTCTAAATCATCAACTTAAGCACCGAAGAATCCTCAGGGTTGTAGTTAAGGGTGACAAATTCATTTGTTCTCATGATCCTGACGATTTTACAAGTGGGTTGACTAAATGTTAGTTGAGGGCTCATGCTATTTGGAGTCCAAATGTGCTTGGTGTGATATGCTAGAAATATGGGCTCTATTGACAATAGTTAGCATTTATTGAAAACATTAAATATCAGTCCCTGCCCTGGCTGGTGTAGCTCAGTGGATTGAGCGCAGGTCTGTGAACCAAAGGGTCGAGGTTCGATTCCCAGTCAGGGCACATGCATGGGTTTCGGGCCAGATCCCCAGCAGGAGGTGCATGAGAGACAACCACACATTGATGTTTCTCTCCCTCTCTCCCCTTCTCTTCCTCTCTCTTTAAAAATAAATAAACTCTTTAAAAAATAAAGATGAAAAATATTAGGCCCTAACTCATGTAATTGATGTTATATAAACTCATTTAATCTTCTTTATGACCCTGTTAGGTAAGCATACTCATTCCCATTTTTCAGGTGAAGAAGTTAAGAAGTTAAGGAACATACACCAGACAATTTAGTGTAAGAAGCAAAGGCAAGATACAATCCATGGCCATCTGACCCCAGAGCTTGAGCTTTTAAGCACCATGTTAAAATGCTTTTGCCTGGCCCTTGTTAAAACTCAGCAAGATCAAACACAAAGGTAGGAAATGGCTGGAGAAAATTTAGTAAATAATAGCAACAAAAGTGATCTATACTGAACTAAATAATTCATAACATGTTTTAATGTTCATTAACTGACTTGGAGATGTTTTAACTACTATGCATAACATACTGATAAACATTTCAGTATAATTGTACTTCTGCCTTTATACACTGAGATCATTTTCTTAAAATTAAGTAATGGAGATGGAATTATTTTATCAACAGGTGTCCAAATTTATAATAACTTCTAATATATATTGTAAAATTTCCCTCCGGGTAGTTTATATGTACATCCCCACCAACAGGTATGCCATCACTTTTAGTGGCTGCATGGTATTCTTTCATGAGGTGGAGATATACTAATTTCAGACTTCAAGGTTTCCATATACCTTGTATTCAAACTTTCTAAAACTGAGTCTAACTCCTTCTCCCAAGGTTAAGTGAAAAGCAGTCTTGATTCATGCCGAAACTTTGCAAAGGCATAAAAACATTTACAGGACTGGTACTGTGGGACATCCAAATCCCTTACGCAGCTCTCAATGTTCTTTAATTACCTGCTTATATGAATAAAAGAGTAGGAGCTATGGTGCTTTCTTAGTACCACCATCTAGTTATTTTACTGTCATCTTTGTCTTTTTCAGTAAATATCACCCCTAGTTTTCTCCCCCCACAAAAAAGAAGCATCCTGCCTGCACATTTGCATGTATGTAGCCTGGAACTACCTGTAGTAACATTTCAATTCAGAATTTTGTGATTTTTCTGGTGAAAGGGCTCTAAACTACTCAAAAAACAGCTCTGTTCAATTTTGTTACAAAACTCCTGACCCAGATGTCTAACTGTAAGTTTTGTTTAAAGACAAAATGCCTTCTAAAGAAATACATCTAATGTTTAAAAAAGAATATACACTTCTAAACAATAAATCACATGGGACCTGCTTTAGGTTGTAGAATATCTATCTCACCCCTGAAGACCTTTAAAAAATAGGATAATAATGAAAGCTGACATTTGTTGAGCACTTATGATCTGTGAGGCATGGTCTTTGCAAGCATTAATTTATTTGCTTTCACAGTAATCCTATGAGGTAGGTTTTTTTTTTTTTAATCCTATTTAACAGATAAGGAACCAAAGCTTAGAGAGTTTAAGTAATTTGCCCAAGGTCACACAGGTAGTAAATGGAAGAGCCTGTATCCCCCACAAGCCTGTCTGTTAATCACTGTGTTAGAGTGCACAATGTCTTGATTGGTATGGAAACAGCCCTAGGGACAAAGGCATGGTGACTCCAGGCTACAGAGAACTCTGTCTTGAGTGCAGAGGCCCTTACCTGTGGTAGCCCATGGATTTTGAGGAGTAGATACATGGTTTTGAAACCCCTTTAACAGCCTAGCAAGCCACCAGCATATAAACAGCAGCTACCAGCCTGCCCATCCTAACATTGTCAAAGCCCTGGTGTCCACAGGGGGTTCTCTGAGCCTGCTGTGATCTTGGGAACGGTAATACATTTCTCTCAAAGGCGGAATTCGGGGGCAACACGTTATTACCTTTCCTAGCAATTGTTTTGTTTAATTTCCATTTTAAAATTTATTTCCTTTGAGAACGAACTGCCTGGAATTCATTTATGCCATGGAGGGAAGGTGAATTTCTTATTAACTCTCCCAGGTAATGGGCAGCTGCTGCTTGGGCTGTGGGAAGGGCTTGAATCACTCAAGCCTGGGGAGGGTGAAGGAACGCTGGGAGAGGTCATGATTGATGCGGGACAGCCTGGGGGGAAGCAGTGTGCTGTGGGCCTGGTTGAAGACTTACACAAAAATCTAGATGAAGCAACTTCTTGCAGTGGGGAAAAAAATCCTGCCTTTTCCCCTGACTGGAACAAAGACCATATTAAGTGGACAAAAAGATTTTGAGCAATTGTAAAAATCCTTTGTTTTGAAACAAAGTTTACTTTTCTTCCTCTGGTTGGCTGATGTGAAGCTGATATGGACTAAAGGTGGAGAGTTTTATAAAGGGGAGAAACTGTGGAAGATGTCAGGGCATACTGCTCATCCCTCTGCCTTGAACAAATCTGAGTGGGACCCTGGATGACTGGACCAGCATTCTGCTGTGGCTTTGGCACTCCTTTCCCCGATGTCCTTATTCTTGGACAGGTTCACACTCAGTAGATTTAAAACTTCGGCACCTACCCTTTGAGTACTACATTCCAACAAGAGGCCAAGTGTTGTTCACCCTCCTCACAATGTGCCTGACATCCATTCCTTCCTTAAGTACAGTAGATGTACTGTCTGCACCTGCTTCAAGGTCCCATCTCCTCCTTCAAGAAATCTCATTGTAAGTCCCCTGCCTACAGTTTATGGCCTCTGAGGCTGTCTTACATGCTGGCACCAGATTCATCCCCCTAAAGCATTGTTTTGGTGGTGTTATGCTTCTTTAAAAACTTCGATGGCTTCTCATTGGGTAAGCCAAACACCTTGGTATCTAATGATGTTTTGGCAGCATTTCCTCAGGATCGAGACTCACCTGATTCAAAGCAGCTGTTACTCTTGCCAGTGTCTCTTCAGATGTCCACGGACTTCATCTCCCCAAACTCTGAAGCAGGACTGAAATATTTTCAGGGCTCATGTTGACCATATGAATGAAGGGGAAATGATAAATGGTATCCAACACTTGGTCTCAATTTAGGGGAGGAAAAAATGCTATTTGTGGGCCCTGAAGAAATACACAACAGGCATTTCATATAAGGGAGAAGCTGCTCCTCAGACAGAACTAGGGTTTCCAAGCAGGTATTCTTTTCCAGTGTTTCTCAGAAAAGGGATACATTTCTCTGAATCCATAGAAAAATTAGTCAAGAAATGAGGAAAATAGAAACGTTACAATTTTTTTTTTTTGGTAAAAAATAAGTAACAATTAAAATAGAGACAGATTGGCTCAAAGGAATCCACTGATGTCAAGTTGAAAACAAGCAGGAAACACTGACAAGTGAAGTCAAAGATTAAGGCTGACTTTTCAGGATGCGAGAATGTCGGAGAGAAGTGATCAAGATCTAATGACTCCATATCATTTTATCAAGTCTTGCTTATAGCTCGTCACCACATTTTAAGTGTGTATTTGTGGCCCAGACTAGACTGCTGCTTATAGTAAGTCAATTTTGTAAATAAAATAAACATTAAATTTATATAAATAATATATTTAATATAAATCCTATGAATGATGCTCCAAAAAAGAACATGTTTGGAAGTACAGTCAATCCTTAGGTTGGCAATTTTCATGTATGACTGTGTGTAGTGTTAGTGACCTCATTTGGAGATCTATTTGAATACTACCAGTGATTTTTCCTGGTCTTTTCTAGTGTTTACTGTGACTTACATTTATTTTTAAATACTGCTAAGTTTAATATTTATTAGTTATTAAACAAAGTGTTTTAAAATATCTACATAATAAGTAATGACTATGAAGAATTTTGAAGATATTTTAAGAGTAGCTTATGATTTGGGGTGAATTTCTGAGAATTTCCAGGAATTCCAATTCCTCTTGTTCCTGAATCTCGAAGATTAATAGCTAATGGGGAAGTCTAAAAACTAGACTTAGCTGATTGTTACCAGAAGGAATGAGGGTGGGCTCAGTCCTTTTGGATCTCACGACTTTATAAGAGAAGTTAGAAATATGGACATGTATACAAAATCTGCCTAGTTTTAAATTGGAATATTTTACAGTGTTCTATTTTTATGCTCTAAACTGTTATCTCAACTTTCCCTCTACTTGGAACATTTTTCTTCCCTCTGCCCTTCCAACTCTACCAAGAAACCCTTCCCATTGTTTCCTCTTCAGAAAGTCTCTCTCGTTACCCTCCAGCCCTCATCCTTTAGAGCTCCCTGGGCCATTCCCATGGTCCCGCTGGGCATTGCTAATATCTGGGTCCACATCTAAGAGCAGAATTTACATTCTTACCTGGCTTGAGGTGTGCTATATTCACATTCGGATAGCCCACAGACCCAAACAGTGCGAGGACTCAGTGAATATTTCAGCAAATGAACAAAAGAAGGTATCAGGAATCTGGAGTATAAACTTACATATCCTAGATTCTGACCCCCCCAGGACTCATTATCAGATGACATATAACATTTCAATCAGTGGCCACTTCCAGAGAATGAAGGTTGGCCAAAGGCCAAGCAGGGAATTGCAATTAGCAAATTCATGAATATCTTGTTTACATTTCAAACAAGCTCATAGCTTGGTTTCTGTATTTAAAGGACTGTACTTTATTTATAGACCACTAATGACTATTAATAAGTTGAATTGTTACAATTGAAGAACAAACACAATCCACCTTCTTGTATGGAAATTACTCTGATTAGAGCATAATGACTGACTAAAGAGTTATTTGTCTATTCAGTTTCAGGGCAGAGAAAGGTAATGAGTTTATTGGCTCAGGCTCCATTCTTCCACGAGTCAGCAGGAGGGAACTTTTGGTCTTTAGATACAAAGGTCCAGTTCTTAAGTCTCAGCTGACTTCCCAAGGATCTACTACCCTGCATCCTCTCCCTGTAAGGACAGGAAGTTAATCATCCCTGTGTGTCACCCACATGTCTCAGAGTGTTGAACTTAGTGGGTGTTTAAGAAATGCTGAAAAGAATCCTTCCATCTTTTAACCTCACTCCCATTTACTTTGATCAAACCCTACTATGTCCATATTGAGTATTATGTGTTAGGGAAGCAAAGAGAAATGGGACATTGTCCTTTCCATTAAAAATCTCACATTCTCATGAGGGAACAGGTTGTAGTAAAAGAACAGCCCAGTACCTCATCATGTTGAGCATTTTCCACTGTATCTTATTTTTTAATAAGACCTTCAACTAGTCTGTATTAGAGTTTATTGTTTTCTCATTGGTTTCCCTCACTATACCATGAGCAAGTTGAGGTCAGAAAATATGCCTTACATAGTAGGTTTTCTGTGAGGGTTGAATAAATTAATAAATGAGTGGGAATGTCATGCATCTCTGACACTGCAAGCTCATGCTGCCTGCAGAGAATGGAACAGTCAGCGCCCTTGGAAATCCGCCAGGGATGGAGGGCTCTATCCAAAAAGCATGCACAGCCTTACAGGGAGGCTTCAGTCAGAGAAGTGGTCATGGCCTATAGCTCCCTGCAAGGCATGTGCCTCAAGACTGGGAGTGTTGATCTGAAATGTCCACTGGAAATTAATATACCAACATCCTGGTGACTCTGTGAGGGTTGTGTCATTGACGTAATTAGTTTCTCTGAAGCCTATCAACTCTTGCTCCTGGTCAGAACAACTAGCCAAGTCTGCAAAGCTGAGGACCAGTTTTTGGAGCCAAAAGGACCATATGAGTCACACCCCCTTCTATTTTTGTCTTCCCTTCCTGCCTGAAGAAAGCCATTTGCAACAGGAAGGAATGAGGCCAACAAAGAAAGAAAAACAGTTAAGAGTTGGTTTCCTGATAACACTCTTTCTGGACCTAGTTGTCCCTGAAAATAGCTATCCTTTTGGACTCCTCAGTTATGGCAAGCAGTAAATTCCCTTTTCCTCCATTTTTGTTGTTGTTTTAGTTTGAGTTTTTATCAATTGCATCCAAAAGAACCTTGAATCATAAACTCCTTATTCCTACTTCTAAATACTTCTTCAACATCTTAGAAAATACCAGTGTAGGCTAAGACCTGTGCTTTGGAATGAGACAAATCTGATTTTAAACTCTAACCACAGCATTGTTGAGCTGTTTATTACAGAAATTCAGACTCTTACCCTAACTAATACACCAAGTAAAAAACAATTCAGGCCTGAAGTGAAGTGGTGGAAGGTGAGGACAGAAGGAAGGACCCAGATTTAAGTATTCTTAAGGAGCTAAAATTGACAGGACATGTTAGTTTATTATATGTGTGAGAGTAAGTGTGAGGAAGATTGGAGAGGGAGAAGTTGAGAAGTCTTGGTTTCTAGCTCGAATGACTGGTGGTCAGTGATGCCCAGGGCAAGTTTCATGGTCATGCTTCATGTAACTCCCTAAGTCCCAATCCCGGCTAACTTCCAGATGGGTTGCTCTGCTCCTTCCATTCTCCAAAGGCAGAGTGAACTGCAGATATCAGAGTTCTGGAAGACATATGATACTCTTGCTCTCTTATTCATTTGCCCATTCAATCCTTATTGAAAACTTACTGGGCACATTCTATACCTTCAAATTACTCACAGTATAGTGAGGGGTAACTGATGAGGAAATGATAAACTCCAGTAACAGAGCAGATGATGTTAAAGTCACGCAGCTCCCCACATTTGGTTTAATATTCTGCTATTGCTGTCTTGAAGTCCCTAACAGATTTTGAACAAGGGGCCCCTATATTTTCATTTTGTACCAGGCTCCAGAAATTATGTAGCCAGTTTTGCATACCACTCACTTAGAAAGAGCATAATGGCAGAAGTTTGGGGAGAATACATTGGATTTGGTTTGGAAGTCTAAAGGTGAGAGACTGACAGGTGTGGTCTGGGATGGCTGGGTGATGGCAGCAGTGAGAGTGGTTGGACTTCTAGAGGTTGGAGGCAAGATTTGTGAATTTCTTGTGGGCCAAGAGAATGTGGGACCCCTGAGCTGTTGTAATAGAAACATGGGGATCGCAACACCCTTGTCTCCTGAGACTGCTTTCTCTAGTTTTGGAAAACCCCACTGACATATAAAAAACATGTTTACGGTGGCAGAGGAAGACAGCTAGGACACAAATGAAGCCACTTTCTGGATGGAGGTTTTTAGAATGAAGGTTAATGTTCTCAATATCTTGCTCATACAGATGCTGTGAAAAGAACAGAAATGACTGCCCTTAATCTGCTGCTATATTCCTTGGCAGATAATATTTTGTTTGTTTTTGTTCCAGCAATTTGACAGTTTGACTGTGGATACTATATCTCTCCAGCAACAGGACTTGAAGCAGTCCTATGCAGCTCATTGGGGGTGTGTGCAATATTTTATCTAGAGAATTTTGAAAAAAAAGGCTTCTGATTGATAGCCAGAACATTTTGAGGCATAGTGCATGGGGTACTGGCTTTGAAGTCAGACATCTCAGGTTAAAATACAAGTTCCACCATTTGCAAGTAGAGTGATCTTGGAAAAGTCTATGAGTATGTTTCCTTACTTGTGAAATATCCACACATTGCAGGGTGTTGTGAAGTGAGAGTGGCAGGATGTTGAAAGGTTGACAGATATATTTTAAAAAATCAGAGAAGGTATTGCTAAGAAGTGGCCAAACTGCTGTAGTAAGTATCTCCAACAGCCTATAAAATAGAAGTGTAGAGTGGACCTTGAGGAAGAATCTTGGATTGGAATTTGTAGGCAGAGAGCATGAGGAAGGGAGGGTCAGGAATGCTTTTCTCCCACCCCAGCCAAGTGAGGAGCAACCCAAAACAATGACTTAAAGAGATATTGGAGGTGCTGAGGAGAAGGGGAGACCCTCATTTCACTCTTTGTGCTGCTGGTAGAGTGTGGCTTGAGAGTTCTTGGGAGACCTTCCTCTGTCATTGGAGGTTCAAGGAGCCTATAGCTGCTGCCCAGAGAAATGAAAGAGAAGTCTGGTTGGAGAGAAAGCAGCTGAAGGAGTAACTCTCACTTTACTCAGTAGCCAAATGTTATAGTGAGCTTCCTTATGAGCTACAAAAATGCCTTTGGAGGTGACCAGGCAAGACTCTTCTTGGAAAGACCGCTGAAAGGGAGCTATTTTCTGAACAGGGAGTTTATTGAACAGCCTAGGGCTTTATAATTGAAGCAAGAGCTTAGAATGTTTGCAAGCAGTCAGCTAAATAAAACACCATCAGGAAACGAGACTGCGCAAGTCCTCAGTGTTGGGCACTCTGTGAAAGAGAAGGAGGATTTGGGTTCTTGAACTGACAAAGACATTTAACAACCTAAGGAGATTTACCAACAATCCCACCTAAGTTCTAAAGGTATTAACTTAATTAAAACCTGGATGCAATACTACTCACACCTGTCAGAATGGTTCTTATCAATAAATCAACAAACAAGTGTTACGGAGGATGTGGAGAAAGGGGAACCTTCATGCACTGTTGCTGGGAATACAGATTGGTGCAACCACTATGGAAAATAATGTGGAGGTTCCTCCAAACATTAAAAATGGAACTGCTTATGATCCAGCAATTCCATTTCTGGGTATTTATCTGAAGAAACCTAAAATACTAATTCGAAAGGATATATGCACCCCTGTGTTCATTGCAGTGTTATTTACAACAGCCAAGATATGGAAGCAACCTAAGTGCCCATCAGTAGATGAGTGGATAAAGAAGTCATAGTACATATGTACAATGTAATATTATTCAGGCATAAAAAAGAATAAAATCTTAACATTTTTGACAACATGGATGGACTTAGAGGGTATTACGCTAAGTGAAATAAGGCAGAGAAAGGCAAATGCTATATGATTTCACTTATGTGTGGAATCTGAAGAGCAAAATAAAAAAAAAATAGAAACAGACTCATAGATATAGAGAACAGACTGATGGTTGCCAGAGGGGAGGGGTGTTGGGGAATTGGGTGAAAAGTGAAGGTTTTAAGAACTTCAAATTGGTAGTTACAAAATAGTCATGGTATGTAAAGTACAGCATAGGGAATATATTGTAATACCTACGTACAGTGCCAAGTGGGTACTTGAAATATGGAGGGGAACACTTTGTAAAGTATATGATTGTCTAACCACTATGCTATACACATGGAACTAATACAAAATAATATTGAATGTGAAAGAAAAAGAGAGAGAGAGAGAGAGAAGAAAAAGGAAAAAAGAGAAGAAAAGGAAAAGAAAAAAAAAAAAGAAAGACTCTGGGAAGGTTACAGGGTACAGGAGGCTGGATGAAAGAAAAATAAAAAAAATATCAGATTTGAGACCTGAACTTGCAGGTGGGAGACAGGGAGGTAGAAGCAAAGATATAAATAAAATAATATTTAAAACGTACTAAAGATTTGATTTAAATTGGACTTCACTTTTTTTCCTTTTAACTGTGGAAAACTTTAAACATACACAAAAGCAGCACGAAGATTATAATAAACTCTCAAACACCTGTTACCCAGCTTCAATAATGATCAATCTGTGGTCAATTTTGTATCATTTATTATCCTAACCACTCCCTATCTCCTGTATTATTTTGAAGCAAATCCTAGAATCATACAATTTCATTGTATAAAGTTTTCAAGTATGTCCAAGATATAAGAACTCTTTATTTAAGCAACTACAATATCATTACACCAAAATATTTGACAATTCCATAAAAATATTAAATATCCAGTCAGTGTTTAAATTTTCCTATTTGTCTTATAATTTTTTTATAGTGAGTTTATTTGAATTAAGATCCAAAGTTCATATATTGCATTTGGTTTATTGGTTTTTGTATTAGTTTCCTAGGTCTGCTGTAGCAAATTATCACAAATTGGGTGACTTAAACAACAGAAATTTATTTTCTCACATTATGGAGGCTGAAAGTACAAATTCAAGATGTCAGCAGGCCCTTCTCCCTCCAAAGCTTTTAGGGGAGGATTCTTCCTTTCTTGTTGCAGTTCTGTTGGCTTTGGCAACTTAAATTCAACATCTACTTCCATCTTCATATATCTGTCTTTCCTCTGTGTCTCCGTCTTCTTATCTCATCTCTTCTTGTAAGAACACAGTCATATTGGATTAGGGGCACACTACAATGACCTTATCTTAATTACATTGCAAAGAGCCTATTTCTAAATAAGGCCACATTCACAGGTACCAGGGGTTAGTACTTCAACATACATTCATTGTGGGGGGGAGACACAATTCAACCCACAATAGTTTAAGGTGTTTTCATCTTATCGGTTTCCTATCCTTCTTTATTTCCCCTCTTGAAATTTTTCTGTTAAAGAAAATAGGTCATATATTTCATTGAGCTTCTCACATTCTGAATTACCCCATGCATTCCCATAGGACCATTTTGCACATTTCTCTATAAACTAGTGGTTAGATCCAAAGAATTATTTGTTTTAGGTTTGATTTTTCCCAATAAGTTTCATGTTTCCTACACTGTGCATGTTGTATACTTCCATCAAGAGACACACATGTTTAGTTTGGACTGGATTTTCCAATATCAGAAAATAAGAATTTTAGTAGGTGAAAGTGACTAGCAAAATGTGAAATCTGCCAGTGAAGGAAATAGAGATGCAAGTACAGGAAGCACAGAGGCCCAGACAAGATGGATACAAACAGGCCCACTCCAAGACACATCATCATTAAAATGCCAAAGGTTAAAGATAAAGAGAGAATCTTAAAAAACAGCAAGAGAAAAGCAGTTAGTTACATACAGGGGATTTCCCATAAGACTCCAACTGATTTCTCAAAATAAACTTTGCAGGCTCGAAGGGATTGGCAAGAAATATTCAAAGTCATGAAAAGCAGGGACCTACAGCTGAGACTACTCTGCCCAGCAAAGCTATTATTTAGAATTGAAGGGCAGATAAAGAGCTTCTTAGATAAGAAAAAACTAAAGGAGTTCATCATCACCAAAACATTATTATATGAAATGTTAAGAGGACTTATTTAAGAAAAAGAAGATCAATACCATGAAAAATAAATGGCAAAAAAAAAACCCAAAAACCAAATCTATCAACAATTGAATCTAGGAAACAAACTAAGCAAACAAGAAGAACAGAGACAGAATCATGGGTACAGAGGACATTTTGATGGTTGCCAGATGGGCGGGGGGGTGTAAGGGAATGGGTGACGAGGTGAGGGGATTAAGAAGTTCAAATAGGTGGTTACAGAATAACCATGGGATGTAAAGTACAGTATAGGAAATGGTGGAGCCAAAGAACATAGATGCGTGACTCATGGACACAAACAATGGTGTGAAGATTCCCTGAGAGGTTGAAGGGTGCTGGATGGAGGGGGGCCAAGGGACAAAAATTGGGACAACTATAATAGCATAATCAATAAAACATTATTGAAAAGATACTAAATATCAAAATAGGGAAGTTAGAGAAGTTTACCTCTTTAACTACCCTAGATTTCTTTCTTTCCCTCTTTTCCTCCCTCTAATATCTTTTCTAATTATTAACATTCTTGGACCTGAGGCTCAGGTCTAAACCTGAGGTTTATCTAAAAAAATTATATAAGCAACATGTTGATAAATACCATATAAAAATGAAGTTGTTGGGTAAGGCAGGCTATTGGGAGTGGGGGTAGAAGATGTGGGTTTATAGACAGTTGTTTACTAAATACAGTGAATTATTTATTTCTAAGGAAAACAGATCCATTGAGTACCTTTCAATATGCTACATTCCCCAGAGATTTTTGTAAAACCCAGAGTCCTCAGTGATCTTTCCTTTATCAGCTTAGTTGTTTAATTTCTGCTGCCCTTATTGATTTGGGGCATGTTTATCTTATAGAAAGAGTTGGTGTCTGTCAATTGCCTCTCACTCATTGTTACTGGGACCATATTTAAGATCTATTGCTGTGGGCTTTTTTGGGACCCACCAACAAATTCATAGAATTATTATACTTTCCTTGACTTCTCTATTGCCAAGTGCCTAGCAGAGAAAGGTAAGTGTTCTCTGTCTCAAAAGGCAGATAAATCACCACTGTTCATTCATTACTGCATCTTCTAGGGACCCTTGATCTTATATTATAATTTAGTCTTGAAAATGTCTCCTGACAGAGGTGCATGACTTTATCTGTTTGCAGAGGCCTGGAAATCAAGGATAGGAAGAAATTAAAGGTAAGAGGGAAAAAGTTAATGGTACATAGAGATGATTTGAGAAAAATATAGAAGATGAAGTACTGTATTCAACAGCACAAGGTAAATAATACGATGCTAAGCAAAATACAGAAAGCGTTCTTCTTTCCTTGGCAAATAGGTAAAAATGATAGAGCTGCACTATTTGTAAAGAACAAGCAAGAAGTGAACATGAATCATTTCTCTTGCCTTGACTTAGGCTCATTCCTTTACTAGTTTCTCATTTTATTCATTTTCATTTATTAATTTATCTTATATTGGGCATCAGGGTATAGTGTTAAATTCAGAATATAGTTATGAAGAAGACATGGCTCCTACCCTCACAGAGCTCATGATTTGCTTCTTTTCTTTGCATTTTTCAGTTTATTTATGAATGGTGAAAAAAATTATCTGAGAATTGTTTGACAGAATCCTACTATCAGGCTAGATAATTTAGTTGATATTATATACATAGATAAATATACAGGGTGGGGCAAAAGTAGGTTTATAGTTCTGAATACATAAAACAGTTTATTGTATTATTTATTATTGTATTATTTTCTACATGAATAACTGTAAACCTACTTTTGCCCCATCCTACATATATAGGATTTATTTAGCATTAAATAAATATATATGGCATCCTATATATAGCATTACTATATATACAGATATTTATAATATGCAAGTGTATTTATAAATATATAATGCTTTCACTCTATAATTATCTTTCACTCAATTACTGTCTCTACTTGCTCTTCATTAATTCATTCTTCTTTTCTACTTTATTTTTATTGTTTATTCTATTACAGTTATCTCAATTTTTTCCTTATGGTCCCTCTCCCCGCAGCTCACCTCTCCTCCATGGTCAATTTCCCCTCTGTTGTCCATGTCCATGAGTCATTTATATACGTTCTTTGACTAACCCCTTCCCCTTTCTTCCACAATTCCTTCCCACCATTTTCCCTTCCTACAGCTATGCCTGTTCCATGTTTCCATATGTTTGGTTTCATTTATCTCATTAGTTTATTTTGTTTATTAGATTCCAGTTATAAGTGAGGTCATATGGTATTTGTCTTTCACCAACTGGCTAATTTCACTCAGCATAATAGTCTCCAGTTCCAACCATGCTGTCATAAAAGGTAGGAATTCATTCTCTATATATTTTGGAGATTGAACCATTGTCCAAGGTATCATTGGCAAATATGTTCTCCCACACAGTTGGTTCCTTTTTCAACTTGATGATGTTTTCTTTAGCCATGCAGAAACTTTTTAATTTGATATAGTCCTATTTGATTATTTTTTCTTTATTTCCCTTGCCCTAGGAGATATATCAGCAAAAATATTGCTATGTGACATGTCTGAAATTTTACTGCCCTTTTTTTTTTCCTGCTAGGACTTTATGGTATCACATCTTATATTTAAGTCCTTTTTCCATTTTGAATTTATTATGGTATATGGTGTAAGTTGGTGGTCTAATTTCATTTTTTTGCATGTACCAGTCCAGTTCTCCCAACACCATTTATTGGAGAGATGGTTTTTTCTCCATTGTATGCTTGTGCCTCCTTTGTCAAATATTAATTGACTATAGAGACATGGGTTTATTTCTGGGCTCTCTATTCTGTTCCATTGATCTATGTGTTGTTTTTATTCAAGTGCCAGACTGTCTTGATTACAATGGCCTTGTAATATAATTTGATATCAGGTATTGTGATCCCTCCTACTTTGTTCTTCTTTCTCAGGATTGCTAAGGTTATTTGGGGTCTTTTTTGGTACCAAATAAGTTTTTGGAATATTTGTTCTAGATCTGTGAAATATGCAATCGGTATTTTAATAGGAATTGCATTGAATCTATAGAGTGCTTTGGCTAATACGGACATTTTAATGATGTTAATTCTTCCAATCAATGAACAGGGTATATGCATCCATTTATTTTATCTTTCTTCTTCAATTTCTTTTTTCAGTGGTCTATAGTTTCTGAGTATAGGTCTTTTACCTCCTTGGTTAAATTTATTCCTAGGTACTTAATTTTTCTTGTTGCTATAGTAAATGAGATTTCTCTTAGTTTCTCTTTCTGATAATTCATTGTTGGTGTAAAAGAATGCCATAAATTTCTGAATATAGATATGTATACTGCTACTTCACTGAATTCATTTATTGGGTCAAGCAGTTGTTTGGTGGAGACTAGAGGGTTTTCTATGTACACTATCATGTTACCTACAAATAAAGACAGTTTTACAACATCCTTTCCAATTTGGTTGCCTTTTATTTCTTGTTCTTGTCTGATTGCTATGGCTAGAACTTCCAGTATTATGTTGAATAAGAGTGGTGAAAGAAGACATCCTTGTCTTACTCCTGATTTAAGAGAAAAACTCTTACTTTTTGCTCATTGAGTATGAAGTTGGCTGTAGGTTTCTGACATATGGCCTTTATTATGTTGAGGTATGCTCCCTCTATTCTCACTATGCTGAGTGTTTTTGTCATACATGGGTGCTATACCTTACCAAATGCTTTTTCTGCATCTATTGATATGATCATGTGATTTTTATCTTTCATTTTGTTTATTTGATGTATTATGTTTATTGATTTGCAAACATTACACCATCCTTGCATTCCTGGGATAAATCCCACTTGATCATGGTGTATGATCTGTTTAACGTATTGCTTGATCCAGTTTGCCAATATTTTGTTGAGAATTTATCTCTATCTTAATCAGAGATATTGGTTTGTAATATTCTTTCTTTGTTGTGTTTTTACCTGGTTTTGGAATTAGGATAATACTGGCCTTGTAAAAAGAGGTGGAGAGCCTTCCCTCTTCTTGAATTTTTTAGAATAGCTTGAAAGGATAGGTGTTATTTCTTCTTTAAATGTTTGGTAAAATTCACCTGTGAAGCCATCCCATCCAGAGCTTTCATGTGCCAGGGGGTTTTGATTACTGCTTTGATTTTGCTAGTTGTTATTGGTCTGTTCATGTTTTCTGTATCTTCTTGATTCAGTTTTGGGATATTGTATATTTACAGAAATTTGTCTA
Source organism: Anoura caudifer (assembly GCA_004027475.1). Classification (NCBI taxonomy): domain Eukaryota; kingdom Metazoa; phylum Chordata; class Mammalia; order Chiroptera; family Phyllostomidae; genus Anoura; species Anoura caudifer. Next base: position 121,275 of record PVKU01002448.1, read on the forward strand.
TTTCACCTAGGTTGCCCAGTTTTTTGGCGTAGAGTTGTTCATAGTAATTTCTTATAATCCTTTGTATTTCTGTGGCATCAGTTATTATTTCTCCTCTTTTATTTCTGATTTTATTTATTTGGGTCCTCTCTCTCTCTTTCTTGATGAGTCTGACTAAAGGTTTGTTAATTTTGTTTATCTTTTCAAAGAACCAGCTCCTGGATTCTTTGGATTATTTTTTTAGTCTCTGTCACTTGATTCTGCTATGATTTTGTTTCCTTCCTTCTACTTGTTCTGGGTTTTGTTTGTTGTTGTTCTAGGTCTTGTAGATGTAGGGTTAGGTTGTTTATATGAGATTTTTCTATCTTCATTAGGTAGGCCTGTATTGCCATGAACTTCCCTCTCAGGACTGTCTTGTCTGTGTCCCATAGGTATTGGGCTGTTGTATGTTCCTTTTCATTTATTTCCAGATACTTTTTTTAAAAGTTTTTAAAAACATTTTATTTATTTATCTTTAGTGAGGAAGGGAGGAGAGAGGGAGAGAAATATCATTGTATGGTTGCCTCTGGTGCGTCCCTTGCTGGGAACTGGCCTGCAACCCAGGCATGTGCCCTGACTGGGAATCAAACTGTGATCCTTTGGTTCACAGGCCCGCGCTCAATCCACTGAGCTACACCAGCCAGGGCTCCAGATACTTTTTTATTTCTTCCTTGATCCCATTTTTAACCCATTCATTATTTAATAACATGTTATTCAGTCTCCATGTATTTGAATGTTTTTGAGTTTTTTCCTTGAGGCTGGTTTCTAGTTTCAAGCCATTGTGATCCAAGAGAATGTTTGATATGACTTCAATTTTCTTGAATTTGTTAAAGCTTGTTTTGTGTCCTACCATGTGGTCTATCTTTAAAAATGTTCCACGTGTGTTTGAAAACAATGTATATGTTGCTTATTTGGGGTGAAAGATTCTTATATATCAATTAAGTCCATTTGATCTAGAGTGTCATTCAATGCCACAATGCTCTTATTGATTCTTGTTTGGAAGATTTATTCATTGTTGACAGGGGGTTGTTATAATCCCCCATAATGATGGTATTACTGTCAATATCCTTCTTAAAGTCCTCCAAGATTTTCCTTATGTATTTAGGTGCCCCTATGTTGGGTGCATATATGTTTACAAGGGTTATATTCTCTTGTTGGACAACTCCCTTAAGTATTATGTAGTGACTTCCTTTGTTTCTTGTTATAGCCTTTGTTTCAAAGTTTATTTTCCTAAGTATTGCTACGCCATCTTTTTTTTTTTTTCCATGTTTCTGCTGGGAATATTTTTCCCATCCCTTCACTTTCAGCCTATGTAGATCTTTTTTTTCTGAGGTGGGTCTCTTATAGACAGCATATATGTGGATCATGTATTTTTTATCCATTTAGCCACCCTATGCTACTTGATTGGAGCATTTAACCATTTACATTTAAGGTTATTATTGATAGGTTCATGTTAATTGCTTTTTTTCTTTTGTACCCTTGTTCCTCTCTTCCTCCATCTCCTGTTCTCCATCCATCTCCTGTTCTCCATCCCCCTCTTCTTTCTCTCCTCTTCTTCTTCTTCTTCTTCTTCTTCTTCTTCTTCTTCTTCTTCTTCTTCTTCAAGCAGTCCCTTTGGCATCTCTTGCAATGCTGATTTGGTGGAGGTGTACACTTTTAGTTATTCTTTTTTTTTTTGTTTTTTTTTTTTGGTCTGAGAAGCTCCTTATTTTTCCTTCTATTTTAAATGAATGTCTTTCTGGATAGAGTAGTCTTCATTGCAGGACCTTGCTTTACATTACTTGGAATACTTCATGCCATTCCCTTCTGGCCTGTAGTGTTTCTGTTGAGAAATCAGCTGACAGCCTTATTGGAAGTCCCTTGTATGTTGCTAGCTGTTTCTTCCTTGCCTTTAAGATTCTCTCTTTGTCTTTGTCATTTTATTTATGATGTGCCTTGGAGTGGGAGCTTTGGGTTCATCTTTATTGGGGTTCTATGTGCTTCCTGAACTTGTGTGACCTTTTCTCTCACTAAGTTAGGAAAGTTTTGTCATTATTTTTTCTAACAGGTTTTCTGTTCCTTGCTCCTTTTTTTCTCCTTCTGGTATTCCTCTGATGTGAATGATGTTATGTTTCATGTTATCCTTAAGCTCCCTTAAATTATCCTCATTCTTTTTAAGTCTTTTTTTTGTTGTTGTTGTTGTTCTGATTGGATTTTTTTCTACCTTGTTTTCCAGCTCAGTGATTCTGTCCTCTGCTTCATCTAGTCTGGTTTTTAATTTTGTCTAGTGTATTCTTCATTTCAGATAATGTATTCTTCATTTCTTTCTGGCTCATATTCATAGTTTCTGTATCATTTTTCATGCTGATGTAGTTCCTAGTAAGTTCCCTGTAGCTTCCCTAGAGTTCCTAGTAGTTCTGAGTTCCTCATGCATCTTTTTAACCATTAGTTTGAACTCTATGTCTAATAGGTTGCTTGCCCCAATTTCGTTTAGCTTTTTTTCTGGAGATTGCTCTTTTCTTACTGATTGGGGGTTGTTTCTTTGTCTCCCTATTTTAGGTGACTCTTTCTGTTTGTTTTGCATATAGGATTCCTCTGCTTTGACTCCCTGTCTTAGTGGGGTGGACTTCTGTAGTAGTTCTATGGGACTCAGTGGTGCAGTCTTTTTGATCTCCTGAGCTGGATGCTCTGGGGATGCCCTTTATATCATTTGTGTGGCCTCTCTTGTTGTTCTTGGGTTTTGATTATTGATGGCTCATTCATTGTTGGGTTCTTCCCTCTACCTGTCTGTCTGAGAGTCACAACACCCACCATGTCTTGTATGCTGTTGTACAGGTACTGGCACAACAAAGCAAAACTAACCAGAAAGCCAAACTCTCACCAATAAAAAAATCCCCCCTACCCCATCAACAATATTAACAGCAAATGAGCAAAGATTAATAAAGTTGGAAAGAGATTAAGAATAAGACAGGAAAAATGAATATGAGATGACAAAGAAAGAAAAATGATTTAAGAGGGAAGAGGGAGAAGAAATAATAAGAGTAGGGAATAAAAACGAGGTGAAGAAAGGAAGAAAAAAATTTAAAACATAAGTAAAAAAGGGAAGAGAGATGACAAAATGGAATAAGAAAAGGGATAAGTACAATATGAAGTCTAAAATAAAATGAAATAAATAGTGAGCCAATAGGAACAAAACTGAGGAAAAAACACAATAGGTCAATAACAATGACAGATGAGGAAAGATTAATAAATGTGGAAAGAGAGTAAGACTATTATAAGAAAGAGAAAAGAGAATATGAGATGTCTACAGCAAAGAGTAATGATTTTGAGAGGATAGAGGGAGGAGAAATAGTAAGGGTAAAGAATAGAATCCAGGCTAATAAAAGGAAAAGATAAGATTTCAGACTCAAATGATCAAGGGAAGGCAGAAGGCAAAATGGAGTAAGACATGGGGAGAGTAGCCTATGGGATCTGTAATAAAAAATAGTTAACAAATATGATTAAAATTAAAGAAAAACAGCAATGGCTGCAATATCCACACCAAACAAGCAATGATTAATAAAGATGGAAAGAAAATAAGAATAATACAAAAAAAGGAAAAAGAATGTGGACTGATGCCCATTGTGAAGCGTCTTCTGTACTCCTTGGCTTCAAAACTTCCTATCAGCTAAGATTTCATTGATTGTTCCATTGATTCCATTTGTTGGAAGATCAACTGAGAATCCAAATTGGGAGCAAGAGTAAGTGGACTCTTCTTCCACCTACTTGTCCACCATCTTTATCATCATCGTCATTAATTTATTCTGTTAATCTCCTGTGACATAAAATGTTGTGACTAGTCTCCCAGTTGTCAAATGCAATGATTTTTCCCACTTCTCTATTGTCCTTGAATTATTCAGAGGAGGTGTTCTCCAAAATGTTCTCAGAGCAGTGAAAGTGTTGAATAGCCCCTTCTCCCTAATCCTTTATCTCTTTCTTGCATTCCTATCCCAGTTAAGATCATGAGTTTTAGCATCAGACCAAACTCACTTTGAATCCTTGCTCTGCTACTTTCTGAAACTATGACCCAGGAAGCAGTCACTTCAGTATGTGTCTCCATTTGCTCACCTATAAAGTAGAAATGACCCAGGAAGCAGTCACTTCAGTATGTGTCTCCATTTTCTTACCTATAAAGTACAAATAACATTGCTTCCTATCTCATAGAGTTCCATAGGATAAGAATTAAATGTCATAACATATGTAACAATGTAATGAGCCCTCCACTCAACCCCTTTTTCTTCCTTCCAAGTGTTTCTTATGTTCAAGTGCCTGAATTTGAGCCTCTGTCATCTCAGTCAACACCCTGACTTTTGGATCTCATCCTTTTTGTGGTTTTGTTTTCTCCCTATACATGAAAGAGGATGATTCTCCAATCATTACCTCTAATTCTGACCTCTCACCCAAGTGTCTATCCCATCTTACTATTCAGAGTGCTTAATCTCAAAGATAAAGACACAACCTTCATTTTTCAGAAACACCCTAGTATACTATTGGTGGTTCATTCCCATTGTACAATGGCAGAGGAGGAAAAACCAGGCTGAGTAAGATGGGTTAAGGCCAGGGTGACCACCTGTCCCCACTTGTTCAGAGTTCTAGATAATGCATGTTGTACCAGTGTCCTGTCCTCTTTCACTCTCAATAGGGTCATAGTTAGGAGAATAAATTATTTGATTACCTTTGTTAAGGCTCATGTTTAAGTGTAGATGGCTAGTCAAGTCACTTCATTTATTTAATTATTTGATCATTTAAAAAATATTGACCTTTTCTTCTGGGTCAGACCCTGGGGACATAGAACTGAACATGTGATTCCAACTCAAAAAGTTCACATTCCAATGGATGAGACATATAGCAAACCAATGATTACAGAACAGTGTGATCAATGCTGTACAGGGGTTAGCATAGGGTGCCACAGGAATGCAGAGAGAGAGAGAGAGAGAGAGAGAGAGAGAGAGAGAGAGAGAGACTGACTACCTAAGGGGATGGATGAAGGGACTGAAGGGTATAGATGGCATTATGAGGTCAATGTATTAGAGTAATGGTTTAAGTAAAGGGGGGGGGGAACAGTTCAGGCATTTACAACAACTGAGGTTTTACCTAAATCACATCCCAGGCTGCAGAGAATCCCTTAGCAAAAGAAAAAAAAATCCACAATTCCAGGGTATTTCCTTTCCTCATAAGACTATTCACCTCTTCCTTCTTGATATTAATGCCTCAAAGTCTTATAAATAAAACTTTAAAAATGGCCTTCCAATTAAGACATAATTTCCACACCATTTGAAACTTTCATTAGTTTTTTAAATGTAGTTTATCATTTAAGGAGTTTTATTTTGCTGATTTATTCTTCAGGGAGAATAGGTAAAAAAAAAAAATATCTGCTGTAATGGTTGGAGGATGGGGTCACAAATAGGGTTTTGTGTTCCCAATTAGCCAATGTCTCACTTGTGGGTAGAACCCTTGAATGGGTGTTGCAGAGGCCAATTGTCAGCACTGCCCTACTAGCCTCCACCCCTCAGACAGGCTTCCCATTAGCTGTTTCCAGCCACAGAGAAGCTTAGGGAAATGTTCGAAGGGGGATTTAATCCCAGTCAATGAGGATCTCAAGCTTTCAGTGAGCATGTAGTTTTCCTGACTGTGACATTTTGTGGAGTTTTGACTTTGCTGCTTTTACCAGACAGAGGTCTTGATCTCAAATAAAACCCAGCTAATTTAAGCAAGAAAGGGAATTTATTGGAAGGATAGCTCATAGATCACAAAACCTACAGGGGGTCTAGAGAACTACATTTGAAAACTTGGCAATCAAGGCCACTCTACCAAGCCTGCTAGGTACCGCTCTGACACCACTGCTAACAGGCTGACCATTGGAATACCTTCCTTCAGAAACTCACACCTGTGATTCTGGACTCTGAGCTTCCTCAGGGCCCCGGTAAGCTCTTTCTGATTCTCCCTGTGTCTTTGTGGCACTCCCTGTTAACTCAGCTCAGGCAAGATCATCTGATTGGCTGAGCATGGGTTGTCCATGAGGTAGCTGTAGAAGACACATCTCTCTCTTAGGGTTTATCTCCCACCTGTATTGGGATTGCCCCCCAAAGAGGACTATTTGGGAACAGTAGAAAGAAAAAGAAAACAAAGAGACAGTCCAGATGTATTATAGACCTAAATATGAAAGGCAGGACAATAAAACTCCTAGAAAACTATTTGTAAAAGTATCCTCATGACTTTGGAGTTAATAAGGATTCCAAAATAGGACACAAAAATCAATAACTATACAAATAGGTTGATAAGTTGGATTTCAATAAAATTAAGAACTCTTTATCAAAAGACATTATTATGATGAGACTGAAAAGATAAGCCACAAAGTAGGATATTTGAGATATTTGCTATTATATATATTCAACATATATAAAGAACAAGTAAAAAGAGACAAAACAACTTTTAAAAATTTGGTCAGAGACTTGAATAGGTACTTCACAAAAGAGGATATCCAAATGTTCGGTAACATATAAAAAGATGCCCAACCTCATTAGTCATCAGAGAAATGGCAGTTTAAACCATGAGATACCACAATATATATCAAAATAGCTAAAATGAAAAGACAGAGTAGTAAGCATTGGTGGGGATGTTGAACAACTGGATCACTCATATTGCTGATGGGATTGATATAACCATGTTGAAAACAGTTTGGCAGAATCTAGCATACTCCTATCTTACATCTCAACCATATACTCTTAATTATATAGCCAATATGTGCAGATGTCCATCAAAGACAAGTATACAAATGATTACAGCAGCTTTAGCAGCTTTATTCATAATAGCCCCAAACTGGAAACAACCTCATGTTCACCAACAAAACATAAAAATAAAATTTGGCATATTTATACAATGGAGTACTACTACATGGCAACAGCTACACAAACAACATGAGTTAATCTTACAGACATAATATTGAGCAAAAAAGCCAGAAATAACTGTAAATACTGTATGATTCTGGTAATAAGGCATTCCAAAAGCAAAACTGGTCTATAGTGATGAAGGTCAGGATAGTGGTTACATTTTGGGTATTTGGAGAGGTCAAAGGAAACTTTCTAGGATGTTGAAAATGTTCTCTATCTTGATTTTGAGGTGTGCACTTGAGATCTATGCACATTACAATGTTTGTTACATTTCAATAAAAAAGTTTTGAAAAGTTGCTCACAAAAATGGCAAGCACTCTATTTGTTTGGTTTTCATTAAATAAATATATTCACATAATAATTAAAATAGGACAGAAAAAATTATGATGAAAATTGAGAGTCTCTTGTTTTAACTTTCCTTATTTTTAATACTAATTGTTGGATTTAACTTTTAAAACAATTTCTTCTTTTAATTGTTCCGTCATGACTGTAAATAATATGTTTACATTTTAACTTCTTGATATAGTTAAGATATATGAATAAAAGATTTAGATCACATGCACAATTTTCCCCTTCACTGTATCCAACATTTTATAATTTTATTATTATCTTTTCATGTATTATGACTATAAATAATAAGATAAACCATCATCTCTTGTCCTGTCAACATTTGACAGTATCGTTCTACTACCAACTTTATAAAATAAGGATAATAGCAGTCCTACACTTTCTCCCCAATTCTGCCTCCTTTCATCAGCTCACCTTTTCTTTTTATTGTCGTTTGCCAATGTTTACATTTTGTCCTACAACCGCAAGCAAGTCTTCTGTGCTTTGTCCACAGAGTAAATCTAAAACATGAAATAATAAACATTGTTAACATTATTACTACACAAACATTGAACTTTGATGGGTCAAGTAGTGAGCTAGAATTTTATTTCCTTCTCTGTAGGTCCAATACAATAATCACTGAGCTATTAGATGAAGGCTGCTTCTAGCATTAAGGTACTCTATCAATTGCTTTAAAACATGCTCTTCATGCAGATACCTCAAGCTAAGAAGAAAATATATCCCCTTTCATACCCAATTAATAATGATGGAATATAAATAGCATGACCAAAATACAAACTGTCATGCAGTAGGGGAAAATGGGGAACCAGCACAGACACAGATCTACGAGATCTGTCTGGAAAAAGTCCAGCTATTGTTAATACAATGAGAATAGTTTGCATGACATCAATGTAACCCAGCAGTCAAGAAGAGCAGACTGGAATGTACATGCATGAACAATGACGACTTCACTGTACTAGTCAGTGGGGGCAGTAGATGCTGCTCACTGAGCATGTGCATTGTGTGGCCATCACATTCAAAATGACTGAGCAAGTAGAGCAATGAATCTGCATCAAATTTTGCACTAAGCTTGAACATTCCTCCACAGAAACTACTTGGATGATTCAGGAGGCTGCAGCTATGGGCAACTGGTGATTGGCAGCTTCATCATGCCTGTTCACGCATCATGTCTCATTCAGTTTTTTGGCAAAACATCAAATCACCCAGGTGACTCAGTCACCCTATAGCCCAGATTTGGCACCCTGTGACTTCTGACTTTTCCCAAAACTAAAAATCACCTTTGAAAGGAAAGAGATTTCAGATCATAGATGAGATTCAGGAAAATATGACAGGGCAGCTGATGGTGATTGGGAGAACTGTGTGAGGTCCCAAGGTTACTACTTTGAGTGGGAGTGAGGTGTCACTGTCCTATACAATGTTTCTTGTATCTTGAATCTCCTTCAACAAATGTCTCTATTTTTCACATGACATGTCTGGGTACCTTCTGCACATACCTTGTATATAGCAATCCTGGAATCTTGTTGTTAGATGCTTCACAGGACCAGACTCCTGGGAGTGAGAAATGTTCCTGACTTTGTGCTTAGTGAGGAGCTCCCCATCCATTGTTCTCTAAGGTTCTTCTTTTCCCCCATCCTTCTTGCTCACCTTTGAAATGGACATTGAGAATATGTCCTCCTGTCCTCCTTAGTATTTCTGCAGTGTTCTCTGCCCACTTCCTTCCTATGGACTATTAAAAGTGGTTGATTTGGTCTTTAGCAACCCTTAATATTTTGGTCCAGGCACCTTTTGGGGAAGGAAAAAATAAACACAGCACTCTCAACATCTTAGCCTGTTTCTTACCTATGTAATTCTAATATGCCAATTCCTACACCCACAATTTAAAAAAAAAAATGTTTTCTATTCCCTCAAAGCCCTCAATTTAAGTGTGGGTATCTCAAGTCTCTCAGGTTTAGGTGGGAAAGTCTAACCCTTATCACCTTCTCTCTGAGTCACTCTGACCAACTGAAAGGATTTACAATCATAGTTTTTATTGGGTATTTTTTCTGAGATATAATCCATTCAGAGATTAACAATGGGTCTTACAACCATATTTTTTAAAATTTGCTTTTCCCTTTGATGCTGCTTTGTTCGCCTTTCGTCTGGGGATCATTGTCTTTCCCTTTGTTCCAACAGGAATCCTGATGGGGAGCTCTGACTATGGTGAAGCGTGATTGGTCATTCATACTTCATGTTAGGAAATTCCCTACCATTCCCTAAAGGATTTACAAATCAAGAGATTTGACAGAACATTATTAAGAATAATTGAAATTCTGAACCCAGGCCAGTAAAGACCATGGGCATGATTCATGGGATTCATATGTATGGTCACAGTAACTATAAGAATGCACCTCTGACCTGGTCCCTGTTTTCTTGGTGTTTTGATAGGAATCCTGGCTGCCTAATGACCTCTGATTTGGGGCAGACAAGGGTAATAAGAGGTAAAAACTGAAGGATGGTTTTGCAATCTGGCAGTTCAACACAACACTGGAAGAGAGAAAAGGCATTGTGATGCAATGGTTTTGCACCAGGAACAACAGACCGGAGAGAGCTGTGAGATCTGCAGGTTCCTGACACTGAGAAGAAACACATTATTTGTGGGTAGATGGGTTAGGATTCATGTTAGTTTATAAGACAACCAGAGACTGGATGGGATGTGGTGGGGGTCTGTGAAGTAAAGAGGTAAGGGGGTACATCACAGTAATCTCTCCACTCAGGAACCAGTGGGAAGGAATCTGCTCTTTTGGGACACTGCCTTTGAAACCTAGAATTTATAGGTTGTCCATTTATAAATGGATCCAAAATACACCCCTATGGCCAGTCATAGGGGAGATGAGAGTAGACGACATTCTTTGAGGTGGGGGAAGCAGAGACCCCTTGAGCTGGTTGGATGGCAGACTCCCTTCTGTTGAACTACATCCAAAGGGAGTAGAATTTGAGTCCATAGGACATGGCCAGTACTTCCCCAATAAGGAGAAGTGTATTGTTGAGGAACAGATTGTAGTTATCTCTAAGCAGGGATAACTACATCCTTCTCAGGAGGTGAGTTGGCTCACTTCCTGAGAAAGAGGAACAAGTGTCAGCTACCCACTCAGGGTGTTAAGAAATCCATTCTGCATCTCAGGGGTGTATGGTGCCCATGGGGAAGGACACTCGCAGGACTACGAATTGCCTGGTGTGTGGGAAGCAATGAAGTGGACTCAGACATGCTGCCTCTCTTAATGCACCTATGATGGAAGAGGGTTTGTATGCTTTCAGAGCACTCAAGAGCATGGCTGGATAGGATTGTCATTGTCAGGACAGCAGAGAGGAAAGAACTGAGATATTTGGGGTCAGACAGCCTGGGTTCCCATTCTAGCTACAGAACTTTCCAGTTTTGTGGCTCTGGGTAAGTACTTTAGGCTCTCTTGGCTTCTTTTTCTCTACTAGTAAAAAACAGGTAATGTATTAATACCTAAGTAATTTCACATTATATATACATATCAAACAATCACATTGTATACCTTAATCTTGGACAGTGTTATATGTCAATTATATCTCCATAAAGCTAGAAAAAATAACAGTACCTACATTCTAAGGATGTTGTGAAGTTTAAATGAGGTAATCAATGTAAAGTTTTCAGTGCAATGCCTGGCGTACAGTAAATATTAATGAAATGTCAGCTGTTAATAATATTACCCACTCACTCCTCCATCTCCTGGAGCTGTGTGTCCTAGGCTAATGCAATGAGAGGGAGCTCTTCATAATTCAAGACCAAGGAGACAGTTACTCTTAGTATAGTAAGGCAAGTTGAGATGTCTTACGGTTTTTTAGATGTGTCACCAGTTTAGCCTCCCTCCATCCCTCTCCTCCACACTCACCTTACCAGGCAGAGGCACTTGGAGGGGCAGAGAATGGCTGTGGCCCTCTCTCAGGTCTGTGATACAACTGGAGGTGGGAACTGGGCAGCGGGTTAGGAACTGGGGACTATGGGAAAGAGGAAATGACCTCAGGACAGAATTCGTGAGTACTCTCTGACATCTGGAGGGGTGGCCACAAGGCCTATGGAGAGGTTCTGAGCCTGCCTCTGCCAGGGACAGGACTCAGAAAAACAGCCCTCTGAGGCAGACTCTCTCCCCCTGGGGCAGTCCCCAAGTTCTGTCACCCTGGGGTCTCAGGATGCACTCAGCTCTATAACCTGTAACTGAAGCACATCACTGATGGGGCATTGCTGTGGCTTTCATAGGACATGTTGTGGAGTGTAGAGTGAGTGGCTGCTCTTCCTCCCCAGTTTACTCCAACCACCTCCAAGGATTTCTCTTGGATAGGAAGCAGTTGCAGAGAACCTGTATAAGCCAACATGCCTACTCAGTTACTGAATGTATTGATCCTACCACTTACTTCCACACTGAAAGGAATACTGAGTTAACACAGGAAAAGTGCAAATAAGGGAACTTAATATGGAGCAGGGAACAAGAAAGGAAGGTACAAGTCACTTAGGAAAGGGACACAGGGGAGAAAGAAGGGCAAGCAGAGTGAAATGGGTAGGTGGGATAGTCTTACAGTCCTCATGGGGGCACCGAGACCCACTCTCTATGCATTTCCTGTGGGTGGTGACTGGGCAAACACATCAGCTTCAGGGCTTAATTTCTACAGCTGCTGAGCTGTCTGCTACCACTATTGCCATTAATTTTCTCTGAGCCCTGTGTTTAAGGCATGATGAAAAACAACCTAACGGCCAAGCACAACTGCCCCATATGAGAAACCATTAAGATAAAGTCCTGCCTAAGTGGCCCTAATAAAAGAAATTTATCACAAGACACGGAGAGGAAGGTGTCTTTATTCACTAGGTGAATAACACCAGGCATTGTCAACGCAGTTTTTCAAGGCTCAGAAATTATCATTCATTCTCCAAATTACCAACCACACAAAAATTACTAAATGGTGCGTTATCACTCCCTCTCAGTGAGAGAATGTCTTTGTTTAACATTTGATTACAAATGGCTTTCCTACGATTATCATCAATAAATCACAGGTAAGTGTATCCATGGCTGGGACCGATGCAGAATGACTTTAGGAGCTACTGGGAAAAGGAAAAACAAAAAGCACAAGATAGCTGACAGTTCAGGGAGTGCTGGACTTTTAGGACTTACTTTGTTGGGGCCTCATGGGGATTTTGCAGAAGCAGAGCCTCAGCTGTGTTCATTTAAAGGAGGTGGGAGTTCTGTGGAGGTTTGATCACGTGTCTGCCTACAGTCCGGTAAAAGACAGTTTCATCCTTGAGAGGAACTGTAGGATGAAGAAAGTGTACAGAAGATAGGGGAACAAGGAAAAAGGGACTTAGTGTAAGACAACAAGTGGGAAGAGAAAGAGCAGGAGGGATGGAGAGTTGAGGGGATGGGAGGAAGAGATGGGGATGAAACAAGTCAGAGGAAAAGGGATAAGCAGAGTGGGAAAAAGGAGAGAGGGAGGGGCACTCTTTGTTCTGGGCTTACCTCTGTGTTACATACCTCAGGTGCTTTTGCTTGTTTCCTTGGCTTGTCAATTCCCATCACCAGACCCAGACTTTGAAGAGCTTTTTTTGTTTCCTCCACTTCTAGTATCTCCTTTATGTTTTTCCCTTCCTTTCAGTGATTCCCAGTTCTCCCTCCCTTCATCTTCTCCCCACACATTTTTCTTAACAATTCAGACATCTCTGCAGTTTCAGGTGAGAAATTCTCTCATACAAGAAACCCCAGGGGTAGCACTAATGCAATTTGTAGTAGAACTGAGTGCAAGGTTGAGTCAGTTGTAAGTTCAATTCCATGACTCATGGAGTCCCCATGGGTGAGCAGAGGGTGTTCTTGTCTGAGGACTGTGATAATACAGGTGGAGAGCAAGCACCAAAGAATCTGGCAAGCAGTGATGCTGATTACTGGAACACAGAAGTTTTTGGAAAGTCTGCAGTGGGTTTAGGGACACAAAAAAGGATAAAAGCATGGCTTGCTCTCAGCATGCTGACATGCTGGGAAGAAGAACAGTTTGAGCAAGGTGAGAATGCACAAGGCACGTAGGAGAGAGCATGAGTCCACTCAGAGGGTCAGCTGTGGGAAATCCTGAGAAACATATTTCTGAGACTGGTTAAGGCGATTGGGACAAAATTTTAGGAGGCCTCAAAAGAGAAATTCAGAAGTTTAGATTTGATTACATTGGTCACTAAGAATCTTTGAGAAGATAGAAAATTAAAGTAATGGAATTATAATCACCATTTTTAGAAATGAGAAAGATTAGAGGATTGTATCCCTATTCTTTGCTCCATATTTCATTAATTTCTTTATTCATCCATTATCTCATTCAACTAATGTTTGTTGAAGACCTACTATATGCCAATCACTGTAATGAGCACACCAAGGGGAAGTAAGACATTTCCTGTCTTCATGAATCTTATGTTCCTGGAGGGAAACAAACAAACAAACGACATAACTACAGTTTGTAGTAACTGCTACAGAGAAAATAAACAGATTAAGGATAGCGAGTCATGGTGTGTGGAGAGCTACTAATGTTCTGTCTAGAGTGATCAGGATTTCATATTTCTAAAGAGATATAATGTTTGAACTAAGACCTTAAGGATGAGAACAAGGAAACTCCCAAAATAACATTTCCAGGGAGTTTGAAGGTAAGAGTGAGGAACAGATGATGCTTTAGACTCAGTGCCAACAGTGTGATTCAAGTGGCCACTAGCTATTTTGGAGGCAAACTTGAAAACTGAATGAAATGGAACGAAGGAATGCTCACTAGGCTGCTGCTTTCTACCCAGGTCTTTCCAGATGTTCTTGGAACTGGGACATTAGCCTTGTGGTCTGGCACGGGTATATAACGGAAGGGCTTCATCCTAATTCACTGGTGCCTGTTGCTTCTCTGGCTCCATTGTAAATATGTTGCTCCAAGGCCTGGTTCAGATTGTGCTGCCAACAGTATCAACCAGGACACTAGCTAAGGTGAGACAATTATTTTGCAAAATTAGCAAAATATAGGCACCAAGAAAAAAGTCACTTTCCCTTTGCCACATACATTTATGTTAATGTTCTGCTTCTATTTGTGAAAATTTGCCAAAGTATAATTTGATTTTCATAATGATTTCAGAGACTGTTGACATTGAATGAATAACTATCCACATATTAAGATTAAAGGTGGCCTAGACTCTCTGGGAACTCTTGAAGATTTAAATTTGATGGGTGTTTATGAGAGAGAGAGACAAAAGAAAAAGAGAAATAGAAGGATGGAGAGGGAGATCCAAGACCCTGCAAAAGAGTGAAAGAAGAAAAGGACCAGGCTGTGAAAGAGAGACAGAGGGCAGTGGCAATGGAGAAATGCAAAAATTGTTTAAAAAGTCATGAGGATGGAGAGAAAAGAAATTGAGAGAAAGAGCCAAGCATGGGGCAGAAGCGGGTGGGAGGCAGGCCTGCTGCCTGTGAGGGGGACAGTGTGGAGATTAAGATCTCTATCAGAGTTTGTGGCTGGAGCGATTACAGTGTATTAGGGCCCTGTCAGTGTTGACAAACACTGCCCCAATTAGGAATTAGTTCCACAAGGTATCAGATATCCAGGCTGCTGTTGACCTGTAAATAGATGGGCCCTTCCTTCCCTCTCTTTTATTCAAATAGGTGCAGCTATTTTCTAGAATAGGGGTGTGTGTGGGGGGTGCAGGAGGTAGCCAGTCCTCTGTGGCTCCTCCTACAGCAGTCACCAGGTAACAGAAGTGAATTCCAACCACTTGGTATTCATTTTTTTTAAATACCAGTATTCTAGTATATGCAAGTACTCTCCCTAAGAATTCACGTTAAACAACCATGAGAGTTCCTTCTCCCCACACTTCATCCAGCATCAATCCCCAAATCCATCTTTTTGCCATTGTTTCCAGGACTTGGAAGCACTGTTTATAGGAGGTGCCCATTTTGTAGCAGTCAGTAAGCAATTTAAAATTGATTACCAGAGTGGACCAAGAGAGCAGCTGAGTACACATTTCGGACTCATCTCTTTCAAATCTGTGGGAATAATAGAAAATGGGTATAGTTTTTTGGGGGAAAATCCACAACCAGAGAGAAAAATAAGAGGTGTCACTGATACACCGCAAACTGTGGGGTATCTCAGAGAGATGAAAGGTAGATGAAATCAAGCAGCGCTGGAAATGTGCTGCAAAGGAGGGTGTGACCGCTGGGAAGCAGGATACCTCCAGGGCCAGATCCTCAGAACAGGTGGGGCTGCTGGGGTGAAATGTGGAAGCCTCACCTAGCAGGAGAAATATCTTCAACTCTCACCCTTCTATCTTCTGTCAAGGCAGACAACAAGCTGATAGGGGACTTAAGAGTTGGAAAATTTTCATTTAAGTAATAGCTAATAAGCTTAGTAATCAATGCCATGTAAAAGCTTTTGTTTCAGGGACTGAAGGTATGACCCACCCTGACTACAGCAGGCCATAAGCAGTTCCACCTTTGTTCCTTGGGAGGACTACAAGCAATTCAAGATGATGTCTGAGCCATTGTGCTCCAGGGTGAGATGACCACCACCTAGGACACAGCTAAAGATCACTGCCTGGGGCACAGCTGAAGACCACACCGCCCAGGGCAGGAATGCTGAAGTTTTTTTTTAATCCAATTAACTTTTCCCTGAATTCCAAACCCCTTACCTGTACTTTGTTCTCTTTGTAAAAAGGGCCATTTTAAAATGGAATTTAAGATGATGTTATGGTATGAACCAGCATCTAAATAAAGCGCCCATAAAGATTCAATACTCGTCTCTGCTTATTGCGTTTGGTAGTGACAGGCAGCCTGAACTCTGGTGTCTTTTCTGGTTTCAAAGCCACAGATGGGGAAGGTGGACTTTTGCTCAGGGAGAAAGGACAGTGCCTCTGGAGGTTGGTGCTATCACAGAGGCTCTGATATTCAGGTATCCAGCTATGTACAGGTTCATACCCTCCAGCAAATGTTCTATGCCTCTACAACAACCTCTGGAGACAGGCTTGTATCTGCAGCCCAAAGGGAATCACAAATACAGACATGAGCCTGTTGCAGAACAGAGGCCACAGGGGTCAAGGTTCGTTATGTCCACTGCCTGATGGAAAGATGTCCCTCAAAGCCAGAGATTTGTGAAAAGGAAAGGAAATGTTTATTTATTTAATGCTATACAGACTTAAAGTAGTGACCTAATGAGTTCATTAAAATGTCAAAGTCCTTTAGGATACCCACAGTGCTTCCTTCTCCCCCTGCCCCTAATTTGAGGTACCGTAACTCAGGAAAAGAAGCAAATGTTCAGGATCCAGATTCCTGTCACTGTCAGCTGTGTCACCATCCAGGCAGGATCTCTGATTAGTCTAAATCCATGTGGCACCTTCTCATGGCCTACTGGCAAGAGTTTGCCCACCCTTCTTCCAGGCAATGTTTTTCCTGCTTTTCAGGCCACACAGCCAAAAGGAGCACCCCAAAGCCACGTGGTCCTCTTCTACCGAAGTTGCAGGGAAGGGGTCTCCACTCTGGCAAAGCCACGTGGCTCTCCCTCTTCACCAAAGCTGTGAGGGTCTGCACTCTGGTGAAACTGCATGCAATCTCTCTGGCAAAGCCGAGTGGTGGTTCTCTGCTAAAGCCACATGGTAATTCTCCCTCGCAGGGCTGTGAGGGTCCTGACTCTGCCAGAAGCTCGTAGCTCTCTCTCCAATGGCTGCCACATCTGGGTTTAAATCCCCACTCCAATCTTCCTCTGCAGCCCCACTTCCAACTCCTCCTACAATCGGTGACACTTGCCAGCACTCCTGTATCCTTCCAGCTTTACTGGGCTGCCATTGTGAGTCTGGGCAGGTGTGGCCCCATGGCGTGGAGCCAATCATCTCCAAGCTCTCACGCAGGCACCACAAACAGGGGGCGTTGCCTTCCAGTTCCCCCTTGGGTGGAAGTCACTCCCTTCTCCCTGGCTCAAAACAAGGCCACAGCTGTTTAACATATCTATGAAACCAGTTAAAGGTTATAGATATGTTAAATGACCATTCTGGATGTTATCTGCAAAACTGTTGCTACACAAAACAGCTCTCAATGGCCCTGCTCCATCTGTCCCTTCCCCCAACTCATACCTGAGGGGAAGGGGTGAGGACATCTTATGTCTTTCTAATATTTCCTGGACACCCTGAGTTTTGGGCCCCCTTCTTGGATGCACCCTGTTACAAGCCCACAACTAAGATTCACTAAATATTTGAGGAAAACCCAAACTATGAAAGTGAGGCACCAAACTCAACAAGTAGATGAGCTGATAACCAGGAAATTGGGCTAATTAAAAGCAAAAAGAATAAGCATAATTAAAATAATTAGAGAGCCATAGGGGATATTGTAGCCATAACAATCACTTAGAGATTTGGAAATTTAAATTTTGATTTTTGAAATAAAAATTTCAATAGTGTTACAGAACAGACCACAGTGGGGGAATGGGGGTGGTGAGCGATAATACTATTACGAATAGGACCCCCCCTTTTTCTCCAGGGGTTCCCGGCCCCCCGTACTAGGTTTGCTTTGCCCACCTCCAGAGGAAAGACGTCTCTTAATGCCAGAGACTGGTGAAAAGGAAAGAAATTACTTATTTAACTGGTGAAAAGGAAAGAAATTACTTATTTAAATGTTATACAGACTTACAGTAATGACTTAATGTCTTCATTAAAATACTAAAGGTCTTTAGAATACCCACAAACACACAGTCCTTCCTTCTCCCTCTGCCCAGTCTGGGGTACCGTATCTCAGGAAAGAAGTAGAAGTTCATGATTCAGGCTCCTGGCAGCATCAGCTGTGTCGCTGCCAAGATCTCCAGTTAAACCAAAGTCATGTGGCACCTTCTCATGGCTCACCAGCAAGAGTCCTTTCACCCCTTTTCTTCCAGGTAAAGTCTCTCCTGCCATCTAAGCCACGTGGCAAAAGGGAACACCTCAGAGCCATGTGGTCCTGCTCTGGTATGGCTGCCGAGCCTGGTTTAAATCCCTGCGCCAATCTTCCTCTGCAGCCCCATTTCGGACTCCTCCCACAATCAGTTTCACCTGCCAGCATTCCTGTATGCTTCCAGCTTTACTGGGCTGCCATAGTAAGTGCAGGCAGACATGGTCCCATGGCGTGGAGCCAATCATCTCGAAGCTCTTGTGCAGGTGCCGTAACCAGCGTAACCAGCGAGAGTTCCTTCCCAGTTACATCCTGGGTTGAAGTTACTCCCATCCCCCTGGCTCAAAGCATG
This sequence comes from Anoura caudifer, assembly GCA_004027475.1. Lineage (NCBI taxonomy): Eukaryota > Metazoa > Chordata > Mammalia > Chiroptera > Phyllostomidae > Anoura > Anoura caudifer. Next base: position 139,802 of record PVKU01002448.1, read on the forward strand.
GCCACAGTTATTTAACATATCTATGACACCAGTTAAAGGTTATAGATATGTTAAATGACCATGTCAGATGTTAGCTGCAAAGCTGTTGCTATACAAAAATGCTCTCAATGGCCCTGCTCCATGTGTCCCATCCACCAGTTCAGACTGGTGGGGGTGAGGACATCATATATATATTTTTCTCTAATATTTCCTGGACACCCTGAGTTCTGGACCCCATTACAAATCCTATTTGGGGGCCCCCCTTGGCTGCACCCTGTTACAACAATTCTAATAGCAGAGCAGAAGCAATTTGAAGAGCAAGTAAGTAAGCTACAAGGCCAACCTAAAAAATCCTTCTAGATAGCAAAATCTGAAAGAAAAAATTAAGACACCTGGCACATGTTTCAACACACATCTGATATAAATTGGGGGATTGGTCATTAGACTGGTTAACTCACAAAAGAGCAAAAATAAAGAGAAACACATGGATCAATCAGTAAATTCATAATTACAGTGAGAAACCTTAACTTACTGCACTCAGTCACTAGATGTGGCAGAAAAGTGAAATAAAATGAATTGAAGGATGTAGAGAAACAAAGTGACAGTTAACAATCTTGACTTACTCTAACAGAGGAAACATTATTTTTAAACACAAACATCTTTCACACAGATTGACCATGTTTTAAGTTACAAAAGCAATCTAAATAAATTCCAGAAAGCAAAAATCATATGATTTATATTTATTGATCACAAGTCAATAGAAATACAAATTAACAACCTAAGGAAAGCTTTGTTCCTGAAAATTAGAAATTATGCTTCTGAATAGTTTTGTAACTGAAAAGGAAATAAAAAATGGTTATTACCAACTCTTGAAATGCACACAATTAAGAACACACCTATCAAAGTCAATGGGTTAGGGAGAGAAAGAGGAGAATGCATAGGATTAAATGCATTTACTAGAACATCAGAAATATGAAAAGTAACTAAGCTTTCAGCTTAAGATGCTAGAAAAATAATAAAATGATCTCAAATTAAATTGAAAAAGAGATTTAGTAAAAATAAAAGCAGAAATTGTGAAATTACAAAATCAAAAATAGAGTAGATGAATACAGTCAGAAGCTGGTCCTTTGAAAACATTACTAGTAGGAGGTTGCAAGTGGAGGGATCAAGCAAAAAGGGAAAAGGACTCATGGACCTGGGCACCAGTTTGGTGATTATGAGGGGTGGGAGTGTAAGGGGACTAAATGGTAATGGAAAAAATACAATACAATTTTTTTAGAAGACTACTAATACAACTATTTGGAAAGTACTGTAAGGGAGGAAAAACAATTTTTCCTCTACTTAATTAAGGAGAAAAGAGAGAAGACACAAATAAGTAACATAAATTTAAAAGGGATGTGACTAAAGACATATAAAGATAAAATTATAAAGCACATCATTGTGCCAATAAATTAAAAATATACACAAATATACAATCATGAAAATTTCCTTATAGAAAATCTGACTATGACAGTAATCATAGGATAAATTGAAAGAGTAAAAATAAAACAACTACTTATAAAAAGGACACCAAGTCCAGGCAGTGTTAAGGATGTTTTATAGACTCTGAAGGAACAGATAATTTTCATGTCATGTAAACTGATCCAAAACATAGAGAAGAAAAAAGAGAAATGGGAGAAGCTAACCAATCACTTCCTGAAGCTAGCAAAACCAATAACACAACCTAAAAGAACAGTGCAAGAAAAGAAAACCATTGGCCAATTTCATATATGAATTTAGACACAAAATTGTATTACAAATACTTTTCCAGCAAACACCTTGGTATACTATATGTGCTGTATTATTCAGATGTCCAAGACATTGGTCAGCAAAAAAAATTATTGCAGAAAAAATGTGTATTATGTTATCCAGCTTCGTGTTTCCTTATAAATTTGTAAATTGCTACTCAAGAAATTGTTAGTAGAGGTTTCTTTAGGGCACTGGAAGTGGAATATTGGGTGGGATGGGATGGGGTAGATGGGACTACTTACCATTTATTTTTTAAATTTTTATTGTAATTGTTGTTCTTATACAGTTTTCTGTTTTCTACTCCCATCCCATTTACCATTTATTTTATACCTTGCGTTCTGTTTGAACTTTTTTCTTTTTGAAGGCAAGTGTATTTATTTTTAAATTTAAAAAGGGGAGGAAGAGAATAGATGGTTTTGATTGATCACTGATTTCCAGAACCCTCTCCACGACCTGATTCTCTCATCCGTGGGGTCAAGTGTCCCCTTGACTTGGAGAAAGAAATTTACTTTCTGAGATCCCAAGGAACAGATCTAGAGAGAATGAGTGAAGACTCCAAGAAGACAAATGAAAGGAAAACTTTCTTAAATTAAACACAGTCATCCCTCACCTATCATGGGAGTTATGTTCCAGAGACCCCCCAATAGGTGAAAATCCACAAAGTAGCAGCATTATATTTATTTTATTTATATATATGTTAAGGCTTTATAAACACTTCCCACACTCCTATAAACCTTTTCCACTCTCTTATTAACCTTTCCCGCACTCTTATAAACACTCTATATGCTCTTAAACACTTTCTACATTTTTAAACCTACGTAATTTTAACAACATATAAAATTCTATGTGGGTACTCACCAGTGAAGTATACTACAACTTGAATGATGAAGATCATGAATTATGTAGCTGTGCAGCACTGATGGCGATGAAGGTGATGACGATGAGATGAATATACTGCACAGCCAAGAAGAGCATTACAGCTCTTCTGAAGGCACCACTTCCTTAGGTGCTTCATCAGGTGGTGCAGTATCTTCACCCTGGGCCAAAACTTCTATTTCCGCTCAAGGCATAGGTGTAATTGATCCCTTCTTCCGAATGATGAACATAGTTATGGGGATTTGCTGGCCCTGCTTTTTATCCGCAGAGGCAGCTTCTCCATGCAGAGAAACACTCTTGAGTCCAAAGCGCCTCTGAAATTTGTCAAACCAGCCCTTGCTGGCGCTGAATGGGATTTGTCTGGTGGGAAAAGCACTTGATGGTCCTGCTTCTGCGTCATCGTCCTCGTGTTTACCCTGGGCACCGTCATGAATGTCCATGCTTTCCGCAAAACTATCATCAAGTTTCTTGGCCTTCGTCCAGTTGGTGTTGGTATCCAGCAAGATATTCTTCTTCCTGCAGTCATTTATCCACAGGGCCAATGCAGACTCCATCCTCACAGTGGCCTTATTGTGGGAAGTGACCACCCTCTTTGCAGTCTTGTTAAAAAGTCATTGTTGCCGCAGACCTACTATTCTTCTCGTCTTTCTTTACGTAGCGAACAGTAGCTTTGTTGATCCCGTAAGGGTGGCTTATAGCTGCATAGCTTTTGCTTTCCTTTAACATGTCGAGAAGTTCCACCTTTTCTTTGATGGTAAGCATATTCCTCTGGCACTTGGGTTCACTGCCAGAAGCTTTACAAGACATAGAACGTTTGGGTGGCATCATGGGGCTTGAGATAAATTCAAACTTTTTCGAAAATTTCACAAAAACACAACACCGTAGAGCAGCACTACACACTGCAATCAGACGTCCACGTGAAGTGGACAAGGAGAGATGCTGAACATATGTGCACGGTGCAGGAGAGCAGACCCATGCTATTATCACTGAGCCAATCAGCGCTCAGGATACAGAACACAGTGCTGTGGTTGGTTGCCTTTCATTCCATCAGCCAATAGTGTGCTGTGTTCAATCTCACGTTGGCAAACTTGCGCAAGCGGTAGTGGCTACTGCATTTTGTGTACGGTATGGTATTCATCCACTGAGTAAATACATACTGTATTTTATTTCAATGTAATATTTTTAATATGTTTGAATTAACATTTTTATATTTATATTGTTTTAAATTTTTAGGCAAAAATAATTAAAATCATAAATATTATATAAATACCTATATACTGCAAAATCCCATGATATAACAAAAACTCCATAATACAGAACTAGATATATTTTTTAAAAAAATCCACGATACAGTGAAGCCGCAATAAGTGAACCATGATATAGCCAGGGCTGACTGTATCTTGTTCAACAACCTGGCTGGTAGTTGAAACAGCTGTTTTCTGTTCAGATAGAAGATAGATGAGGCCAGTGAGAGGTAAAGTTTAATCCAGAGGTTTCTGCTTCTTTCCTTAAACCTTATTTATTCAGATCTGAAAGAGTGGACTAATTCTCTTTTTTGCCAGTTCTATATGCTTAAAATCCTTGTCTATAAATTCTCCTATATATGATTACTCTTCGTGAAATTTAAAGTGCTCCAAACCCAAAATATATTATTTTAGCATATCAATAAGAGCCTTAATTCTTTATTTGACTACTAATTATATTACATCAGTACCAAATTTTGAAAACTTACGAGTTTGTTATTACTTGAAAACCTTACCTTGTTAGGCAAGCAGAACAAATACTATATGTGCTTCAGTCAGAGCAGCTAAGCAGCTGGCTCAAGTTCACACAGTCTAGATCTCATTCTTGATTCTAAACTCAGGGTTCACGTGAATTGCATTCATCAGGCTACATTATAAAATTCATTATAGAATCAAACTGGAATGTTACTAACGTAATGAGTTGGTGGGATTTTTAGAGACAAAATAAAAAATTCCCTTCCCCCTTTCTTTCTAAATGATTTACCTGGGTGAAGAGGAAGAGATGATGCCTAAATTCTACACTCATTTTTTAAACAAAGTTTTCAAACCACCATTTACTATGTGCTGTGTGTAGACCTGGCCTGGCAAAGCTGAGTTTCCGAAAAGCACGTGAGTCTCCGTGCGTGGTGAACGCAGGGCTGTTTTGACCCCTGCCTGTAGTCCTGGCGGCTTCAGACAATTTCGGACCCAGCTTTGTCAGTGGCGGATGAATCATTCATTGGAAGTTGCATTTAATAGCCTGGAAAACAGCAATCGGATAGGGGAAACGGCTGAGTGGTGTCATTTGCGAGTTGTTTACACTAGACTGTAGAATAACTCAAGGGCCAACTGGCCTTAAGTGAATTACTGACACAGGCAGCGCTGGGCCGGAGGGAGCTGCAATTAATGCATTAATCACATGCAGCCCCCCGGAGCCACGTGTGTTAACACAGGGGATTTAGCAGCACTCCACTAAATTGTTGATGAGGCCTGTGGCGGGATAAAAACCCATAGAATACAAATGTGACATCCCATGCCCCTTTATTTGTTAGTCAATAATCTGAATAACCCCAGTTTCACAGCTTCTGTGTTAGATTTGCTGTTCCTTTCTCTCCTCTGCTAATCGCCGGCGAGGCGCGATAGGGTAGAGACTTTAACTTTGATTTGAACCCCTCTCCCCCTCCCCCTAAATAAAAGCACAGGTTTTTATCCACATGCGTATATTGCACAGACATCAAAGGGGAAAAAAAGCCTCATGCATTTCCATTAAAGTCGCGTGGACCAGGGGGAGGCACCAAGCTGGGTGCAGGCTTTTGAGGCGGTGGAAATTGATAAGGTTCATCTGCATACAAAAGGCTGAATGGAGAGGCAGCAGGGTGAGCGAGGTCGGACACCCAGATGGATTTTTTAATTCTGGGGAAAATAACACCACGCTCACAAGTGATAACTGAGCCTTTCTTCCCAACTCAGACCAAAATATGATTTCCATTTGTGCATCGGAGGAGAAGAAAATTATACAGAATTTCATTCTGCAGCATAATAAAGCTTCACACTGAATAATGCTACCATAAGGCAGTGTAATTACTGAGGGCAGAAAATACACTTTCAGTTTATATCTAATCACAATACCACATTGTCTGCTTTGGAAAAAAAATCTGGGATGGGGGTACAGCGTGTTGCGAGACTGTGAGTGGGACTGTGGGGAGTTTGTGGTCCTGGGCTTATCAGAGTTGTGAGAATGGTGATGGCCTGGGTGACTTGGCTGTCTTATCTAAGACTGGATGCATCAGGGAAGTATGGCTTCTCTCCTCTGAGGATCTGTAGATGTTTCTGCTCTTGCAAAAATGACTTGTTCTGCTCTATACTGACTCATTAAGACCATGGCTGCTGCACACAATGATCAAATAAAGAACTGAGACTCTTCATGGATAAAGAGAGAAAGAATCAGCCAAATTAATTTTATTGTTTGATTGGCCTGACTATTGAAATGGCTGAAGAGGATTTTTTATATTTTCTTGAATGTTTGGACTACAGATTGTTCCTTCCATTTTGTGATCTATTTCTTGTCCACTCTAAAATAATGTGTGTTTATTATAAAATATTTGCAAACAGAAAAGTCCAGCGAGAAAAATATCAATTTTTCTACCACCCATGTTAAGATGTTAAAAACACCTTAACATTTTGATGACTTTTTCTTTGTGGTGTCTTTTCTTTGTTTTATTCCATTTCTTACTGGATATTGGCATGGAGTTGCCACAATGCCAGAACTTGTATGCACAGTAGATATTAAAAACAATTCTGGTTTAGCCCTGGCTGGTGTGGCTCAGTGGATTGAGTGCCGGCCTGCAAATCAAAGGGTTGCTGGTTTGTTTCCCAGTCAGGGCATATGCCTGGGTTGCAGGCCAGGTCCCCAGTAGGGGGTGCGTGAGAGGCAATCACACATTGATGTTTCTCCCCCTCTCTTTCTCCCTTCCTTCCCCTCTCTATAAAAATAAATAAATAAAATCTGTAAAAAAACAATTCTAGTTTAAAAGCAGTATATTTTAGAATTACATTTTAGGGTAAGAAGCCTTTAGACTTAATAGTGCCTGGCCCGATGGTTCTCAAACATGTACATGCATAAGAATCACCAAGAGGGCTTGTTAAAACAAACTGTCAAGCCCACCCCCAGAGTTTCTGAATTTGTAGGTCTGGGGTGGGGCCAAGATTCTGAATGGATAAATTCCCAGGTGGTGCCTATGCTAGTTTAGTCCCACCCTTTGAGAACCACTGCTTTTGAGTGTGGGGGGTGTGGTTGAGAAAAGCACAAGAAATGTAAGCTCCCAAGGCACAGAAGAAATATGCACAGATTTTGGGTAGGTCTTGAAAATAGTGTTATGTAACTATTTGTGGAGCAAATTTATTGAGATAATTTCACCAGCAGCATAATGGTCCCCCAAATATGCTCACATCCTACCCCTCAGAACTTGTGATTGGTAAGAGAGAATTTGAGGTTGCAAATGGAAATAAAACTGCTTATTAGCTGACCTTGTGTTAGGGAAATGATCTTTGATTGTCTGGATGAGCCCAATGCAATCACAAGAGGATGTCCTTATAAATGAAAGAGGAGATAAGTCAGTATTGGAGTCAGAGAGAGATTTGAAGGTGCTGAGGGTATTGGCTTTAAATATGAAGCAAGGGGCCTTAAGCCAAAGAATGCAGGTGACCTCTGGAGCCTGGAAAAGGCAAGGAAATGCCATCCATCCTAGAAAGTCCAGAAAGGATGAAGCCCTGCTGACACCTTGATTTTAGCCAGTGAGACTTATTTAAGACTTCTGACCTCCAGAACTATAAGGTAATAAATTGTGTTATGTTATGCCACTAAGTGGGTACTAATTTGTTACAGCAGCAATAGAAAACTCGAACAAGTAGCCAGCTAATCATTCATATACACACAATGTACAATGATACATGGATCCCATTATTATTTCCGGAGCAAATTTCTTCATCAGTTTGCATTGTTTAGTTTCACCTAGTACCTAGGCCCATTCTTACCCAAGGAGTAAATATTGCTCATGCAGGTCATAAGGGAGGCTCAGAAGGAGAAGGCCAACCCAGAGACCTTCAATGAGACCTGGTGTTCCTGGTGTGGTCCCTGTGCAGGTCCAGTTGATGGGCTCAAAGACAGAAGGCTCTTCTGTCATCACCAGGAGCAAGCAAGGTTTCATAAACATTTTCTTAATTGGGGGACATAAATGTCAGTGGCAGAAGGTTTCTGCCTAAATACTAGTGATCATAGTGCAGATGATACATTAAGAAAGCTGAGCATAGTATACAATTTGCCCAGAATTTGGGGAGGAATATGGCGTCATTTATTTTGATCTTAGATGCCCCTAGAGACCTTCTCCAACACAGGTTGTAGCAAGTAGACTGAGATCCCATTGAAGTATGTGTCTCCCTCTCTCTGCCAGTAAATACCAATCTTGGCTACTGTAACTACATAACAAGTCTTAAAATTGGATATAGCATTAATTCCCACTTCATTCTTATTTATTTATTTATTTATTTATTTATTTATTATTTTTTAATTCAAAATTGTTTTGTCTATTCTGGTTCCTTTTCCATATGAATTTTAGCATAATTTTGTCTACATCTACAAATATCTGGCTGGTATTTTCATGGGAATTATAATAAACTGTATATCATTTGAGGAGGACTGACATCTTTACTGTGTTCAATCTTCTAATCCATGAACTAGGTCTGTCTCTCCATTTATTTATCTTTATTTTTTTTTCATCAGCAGACAAGCCATCTACGTATTTTGTTAGATTTACATTTAAGGATTTCCTTTTATTTTGATTGTAAATGGTACTGTATCTTTGTTTTTTAAAAATATATTTTATTGATTATGCTATTACAGTTGTCTCATTTTTTTCTCCCCTTTATTCCCCTCTACCCTGTACCCCCCATCCCACCATCATTCCCTGCCTTAGTTCATGTCCATGGGTCATACGTATAAGTTCTTTGGCTTCTCCATTTCACATATTATTCTTAACCTCCCCCTATCTATTTTGTACCTACCATTTATGCTTCTTATTCCCTGTACTATTTTCCACATTCTTCCCTCTAACCATCCCTGCTGATAACCCTCTACGTGATCTCTATTTCTGTAAATCTGTTCCTGTTCTAGTTGTTTGCTTTGTTCATTTTTTTTTAGGTTTGGTTATTGATAGTTGTGAATTTGTTGTCATTTTACTGTTCCTATTTTTTATCTTCTTTTTCTTAGATAAGTCCCTTTAACATTTCATATAATAAGGGCTTGGTGATGATGAACTCCTTTAACTTGAACTTATCTGGGAAGCACTTTATCTGCCCTTCCATTCTAAATGATACTTTGCTGGCTAGAGTAATCTTAGATGCAGGTCCTTGGTTTTCATGACTTGAAATACCTCTTTCCATCCCCTTCTTGCCTGCAAGGTTTCTTTTGAGAAATTAGCTGATAGTCTTATGGGAACTCCTTCGAAGCTAACTGTCTCCTTTTCTCTTGCTACTTTTAAGATTATCTCCTTATGTTTAATCTTAGGTAATGTAATTATGATGTGCCTTGGTGTGTTCCTCCTTGGGTCCAACTTCTTTGGGACTCCCTGAGCTTCCTGGACTTCCTGGAAGTCTATTTCCTTTGCCAGATTGGGAAAGTTTTCCTTCATTATGTTTTCAAGTAAGTCTTCAATTTCTTGATTTTCCTCTTCTCCTTCTGGCACACCTATGATTCAGGTGTTGAAACATTTAAAATTGTGGGAGGTTCCTAAGCCTCTCCTCATTTTTTTGAGTTCTTATTTCTTCATTGTGCTCTGGTTGAAAGTTTATCTCTTCCTTCTGCTCCAAACTGTTGATTTGAGTCTTGGTTTCCTTCCCGTCACTATTGGTTCCCTGTACATTTTCCTTTATTTCACTTTTCATAGCCTTCACCTTTTCCTCTATTTTGCAACCATATTCAACCATTTCTGTGAGCATCCTGATTAGCAGAGTTTTGAACTCTGCATCTAATATGTTGGCTATCTCTTCATTGATTAGTTGTATTTTTTCTGGAGCTTTGATCTGTTCTTTCATTTGGGCCAATTTTTTTTGTCTCAGTACACCTGTTACATATGTGGGGCAGAGCCTTAGGTAATTGCCAGGGCAGAGCAACCCCGGTCTCTGTGTTGTGGAGGAGGGGTCCAAGAGGGAACAATGCCACTTGCTCAGCTCTCCGTGGTCTTTCACTCACTTCATCCTCTACCCACAAGCAAATAGGGCCCTTCTGGTGCTGATTCCTGGGTGAGTGGTTTTGTGTACATGTAAATGTACATGAAAATGACTGAATAGGCCTGGACGGCATGGTAAGCCATGTCAGTCAATTTCTGCAGGAGCCAGTAGAGTCCTGAGTACTCCAGTCATGCCACTTGGAAAAGGGGGAGAAAAACATCCATGAGTCTTTGGATGGCCACTCCTCACTACTTGGAAAAGAAACCTCTGGAGAAACACTTTTTGCCATAGCTTTTATGGCCAATTAGTTCTTCAGGTGTTAAAATGAAATTCTGGAAAATGAAAATGTTCACAGTGTCTGAGACTAAAATAATAGAAACAGGTTCCTCTGAAACTGTGACATGGACAATTTGCATTCACAAGCCTGGATGAACATAAATCTTACTTTTCAATGAGAATGAGCAAACCAATGTCACCAGAGATATGATAAGACTATAATTACAGGGAAAGAGGACCAGAGCAAATGTACAATTGATATTTACTCGTACCAAAACATAAGAGTAAATATAATAAAATCTTTATTTTAAATTACAATGCGATCAGAGAGAGCATTCGGTTTATAAAAAAGGAGCAGAATCAAGTCTTTCTCATTATTGAAATCCAAAAGTTCTGCTCATATTTTTAAAATATCAAGAATAAAAATCTACTCTCTAACATAGAGCCAGAAAAGTAATGCATAAAAAGGAAAATAAAATCTTATTATCATTGGGCTTTTCATCTGAAAGACTAAATGCCAGAAAATGATAGAGCAATATCTGAAAAGATTTGTGAGAGTTTGTAACTCAAGGGTTTTCCATACCCCTCAAGTAAGAAAGCAGCAGAAAAGGATTCTTAGACCAATTCATGAAGAATCTCAAACCAGACATTTAGATAGACCGAAGAGAAATGTTGCCAAGGAATGAGAAGTGATTCAAAATCAAGATCTCAAATATGGGTAAACATTTACTCATTTACCAAACATTTTTTGGTAGCACAAATTGAAGTAGTGATTTATATTCTTTCCCTCTTTCTCCCTGCCCCATCTCCCTTCCAAACAGGTATCCATAATATTTTAATTTTCTTGCCTTAGGATTTTTTCAAGTATTTTCTAACTTTTCTAAAGTTAGTTCTGTGTAGTGTATTTAGGAATTAGAAACAATGAGACTACTAAAAGTTAAAATCTATGGGACACGGCCAAATCTGAGCCTAAAGTAAATCCACAGACCTAAAGAGAACTAGAAATGCTTTAGAGCATGAGAAAATTTGAAAATAATATTAGTTTTAATTCTAGAAATTAGAGAATCACTGAAAAATTAATTGGAAGGAAGAAAAACTGAGGGCAGAATTAGCAAGAAATTTAAAAAATTCAATAATTAAAAATAGGAAAAGGCATTAAAATAGGAAATTAGTTTTACTCAAAATATTGGTTTAAATAAACTCAACCAATTATACAAATTTAACTAGATTTACAAACCTGTGATTGTATTATAGAGGGAAAAAAGAGTTCACACAAACACAATGTTAGGTAATATTGCCATGGAAAAGGATGAGATTTTATTTTATTTTTTAATAAAAAAATTATTTATTTATTTATTTTTAGAGAGAGAGGGAGGGAGAAAGAGAGAGAGAAACATCAATGCGTGGCTGCCTACTGGGGACCTGTTCCCCAACCCAGGCGTGTGACTGGGAATCACCCTCCAATGTTTTGGTTCTCAGGCTGCCATTCCATCCACTGATCCACACCAGCCTGGGTGAGATTTTAAAGAAAATGCCCTGTACAACTTAACCCTAAAAAATACTATGGATAAAATGAATGATTTTCTGGGGAAATTTTAAAAAGTAACAAAATTGACTCAAAAGAATTGAAAACCTGAGTGGAAAAATAACTATGGAATAAATAATAATAATAATTTTAAAAACATCACAGAATTATTCACAATAAGTATGCTAGACCCAGATGATTTTTAAAGAAAGTTTCAGCTCACTTGCAAGAAACATATATTACATTCCTTGCTGTTTAAAATGTCCAAGCAAAGAAAAAAGTTTCCAATTAACTTTACAAGATTAACATGAACCTAATGACAATGCCTAATGCTAAAATTAGCATACATACATACAAAAACTACAGAACAAGAGTAGTTAACAACGTATAAACAAACCACTGGCAGATAAATTTAGGAATGTATTAAAAGGGCCATACACTTTGTATTAGTCAGATTTCTCCAAAGAAACAGAACCAATAGGACACATTCTCATACACACACACAGATTTATCATAAGGGATTGGCTCATGTAATCCGGTAGGATAACAAATCCGAAGCACTGTAATTGGCAAACTAGAGACCCATGAGAGCTGATGGTGCGGTTCTAGTCTGAGTCTGAAGGCCTGAGAACCAGGAAAACCAATGGCGTAAATTCCAGTCTGAAGGCCAGCAAGCCTGAAACCCCCAAAAAGCTGATATTTCAGTTGGAGCCCAATGGCAGGAAAGAACTGATGTCCCAGCTCAAGGCAGTCAGGCAGGAAGAGTTCTGTGTTAGCTCAGGCTGTCATAACAAAATACCATAGACTGGGTGACTCAAACAACAGAAATTAATTTTCTCCCAGTTCTAGAGTCTCAGAGTTCAAGATCAAGGTGCTGATATGGTCTGTTTCTGGTGAGAGCTCTCTTTCTCTCATCGATGGCCACCATCTTGCTGAGTCCTCACACGGCAGGGAGAGACAGAGAGTAAACTATCTGGAATTTTTTCTCTTAAGGACACTAATCCCACTAAAACTCATCCTCATGATCACATCTAAATCTAATCAGCTCCCAGAGCCCCCCCCCCCCCGCCATTTCCAAATGTCATCACAGTGGAAGTTAGGGCTTCAACAGATACATTTGAAAAGGGTGCAAGTTGGTCCATAGCACACTTTAACTAAGATTTATACTAAAAATGTAAAGTTGATTCAATAGTTGGAATATTTTTATTAAGTTCATCAAATTAAAAAGTTAAAGTAGATCATCTCAATTAATACAGAAGACATGTTAAACTTCTACATCTCTCTCTTCTAAAAGATGATAGAGACTCTGAAACCAAAAACACTTGTTATCTTAAGAGTGCAACACTACAGACAAAGAATAACGACAAGGATGCTCACTGTCATTGCTGTTACTCAGTTTTTTTAATGTTCTAGCCAGAGTAATAAGGAAAAAAAAGAGTGATAAGAAATACAAAATTACTATTATTCGAAGATTATGTAATTATCTAACAGGAAAGCACTACAGATTCAACTAAAAATCTTTTAAAATAATGAGTTTATTAAGTGGTCAGTATATGGATAAATGGAAACAAAACCAAATAGCTTTCCTACACTAATGGTAACCAGAACATATGCATAAAAAGAATTCAATTTACAATACAACAAAAAAATAAAACACCTAGGAATAAGCTTAGAAGGAAGTATGCAAGACCTACATCGGAACACTGCAGAACTAGTGAGGGAATAAAAAGAGATCGTGTTTTCAGAAGGAAAGATGCAACACAAGAACTTTGAGTTACATGTAAAAGCCGTTCTCTAGGATAACACATTTTACAGCAAACTGTCTTATGCAGCTTTTAATATCTCCTTCCCTTGACATTCATTCTGAAATTTACAAGAAAATAGGTAAAAGTCTGCCTTTCATTTATCTGGCTCAGCACTGGGTACGCTCTTTCAATTTAGAGATTTTTTGTCTTTGCAGCTTTTAGAAATTTTATTCTTTGATAATTTCCTCTCCTCTGTTTTCTCTGTTTTCATTATTAGGGACTCCTATTATTTGGTTGCTGAATCACCTGGATTAATATTTTATGTTTTACCAGTTATAAAATCAATACAATATATAAATCACCCAGGAATAAATTTAACAAAAGATGTATATAAGATATTAACATTGGGGAAACTTTGTAAGGGCAAACCCAGACCTTTTGTATCATTTTTGTTACTTTTCTGTGAATTAAAATTATTCCAAAATAAAAAGCTTACTGAAAAAACTGTAAAAGAACTTTATGTAGAAAATATGACACTTTATTGGAAGACATTAAAAGAAACTGAAACAGTTTCTTTTTGAGACATATCTCCCTTTTTGAGGGAGAGATATATCATCTGTGAATTGGAGGATATAAATGTAAAGATGTCCATTTTCCCCCAACATTTTTTATAGGTTCAGTACATTTCAATAAAACTCCCGGCAGAAATTTAAAATATAATTTGAAAACTTGATGCTTAACTTTATGTAGATAACCAAAGCCCCAAGAATAGCCAAGACACTCTCAGGGGTGCCCAACATTTTGGCATCTCTGCTCCACACTGGAAGGAGAAGGGTTGTCTTGAGCCACACATTAAATACATAGCAACATGTCATCACAAAACCTCATAATGTTTTAAGTAAATTTACGATTTTGTGTTGGGCCACTTTCACAGCCACTGTGGGCTGCATGTGGCCTGCAGGCCACAGGTTGGACACCCCTGTGAGGGGAGACTTGCTTTTCTAATATTAGGAATTATTATAAAAGTACTAAAGCATCTGCAATTAAGACAGTGTGGTATTGGCCCTGACAGTGTAGTTCAGATGGTTGGAGCATTGTCCTGGGAACTGAAAGGTCTAGGTTGGATCCCTGACCTGGGCATGTATGAGAAGTCAGCTGACTGATGCGTCTCTCTCATATTGCTGTTTCTCTCTTTCTCTCCCTCCCTCACTCCCTCCCTCTCCAAAAGCAATGGAAAGTCATTCTTGGGTGAGGAAAAAAAGAAGTATAGTATTGGTTCAAGGATAGTAAATAGGTAAATGGACCAGAACACAGGGTTGAGAACTAGACACTTCATTATATGGAAACTTGATATTGACCCATTGTAATAAGTCAACTAGTATCCTGTTCAAAATTTTTTGTCTACCTGGAATCTCAGAATGTGACCTTATTTGGAAATAGGGTTTTTGAAGATGTAATTAGTTAAGGATCTAAAGATGAAACTACTCTGAAATAAGTGTGTACACTAAGTCTAATGCTGGTGTCCTTATAAGAATAGGAGAGGACACAGATACAAAGAAGAGGGTGATGTGAGGATGAAGGCAGATGTTGGAGCGATACATGTACAAGCCAAGAACATCAAAGACTGGGCAGCCCCCAGAAGCTGGGAGAGAGGCAAACAATTACTTCTCCCTCAGAGTTTCCAGAAGGAATCAACCCTGTCAACACCTTGATTTCAAACTTGTAGCTTCCAGAACTGAGACAACACAGTTCTATTGTTTTAAGCTACCGAGTTTGTGGTAATAAGTTACAGCAGCTTAAGAATCTAATACACTCATACTGCAAATTAGTGGAGAGGTATTTGATAAATGATGTTGAGATTATATAATAAGAATATGAAGAAATGGAATTAGACCTCTAAATTACACTATATATATTAAATTTCTGATAGATTAGACTTAACTGTAGTGACAAAACTTTAAAACTTTTATCAGAAATGCAGGAGATACTTTTTAACCTCAAGATAGAGAAAATGCTAATTAAAAAGTTGATAAAGTTGATCATTTCAATTTGAGATTCTCTGTTCATCAGAACACACTATCAATAAAGTGAGAAGATTAGCCCCAAACTTGGAAAAGATATTCACAGTATATTATTGATGAAGTGTCATTTTCTAGAATATATAAAGAACTCTTACAAATCAATAAGATTAGTAAGCCAAAACCCAGCAAAAAAAAAAATGAACAAATCATATAAGCAGGATTTTATAGGAGACATAAATTATAAATACACTAAAATATACTGAACCACAATCAAAAATATAGAAATGCAAGTTAAAATAATGAAGTATTATTTTAGCCTCATTGAAGAGGAAAAATTAGGAAGTGTAGCAACACCAATCTAGCCATATGTCTATCTATTGCTCTCTATTAATCCATCAGTATGATGTCATTTTTACAAGGTTCAAAAACAAGTAAAACTATTGTTTAAGGGGACATTATTATGTGCAAAAGTAAAATTTCAAAAAGAAGGTCATAATGAACATGAAATTGCACTGACCTCTGGTTGAGGGTCAGGGAAAGAAACATGGAGAAGTAAGTAGATTGGTGATGCTCTGGGTTTTTTTTTTTTTTTTTCAGTTTTAATGAGAAATAATTGACAAATATCACTGTATAAGTTTAAGGTATACAGCATGATGGTTTGATTACATTTATCATGAAACCACACTAGGTTTAGCCAACATCCATTATCTCATATAGATACATTTAGATACATATCTCATATAGATATAGAAAAATAAAAGAAAGAAAAAAGGAAAATATTTCTTGCTGTGATGAGAACTCGGGACTTACTTTCCTAACAACCTTCCTACATATCATAGAACAGTGTTAACTAGCCGTCGTGTTGTACATTGCGTACCTAGCACTTATTTATCTTACAACTGGACGTTTGTACGTTCTGATTGCCCTCCTTCAATTGCTCCTCTCCCATGCTTCACCTCAGATACACACATGCCTGTTCTCTTTTTCTATGAGTTTT
The DNA here is from genome assembly GCA_004027475.1 of Anoura caudifer. NCBI lineage: Eukaryota > Metazoa > Chordata > Mammalia > Chiroptera > Phyllostomidae > Anoura > Anoura caudifer. The sequence goes on from PVKU01002448.1 coordinate 156,235, forward strand.
TTTTAAGATTCTCTGTCTGACTTTGTTCATTTAGCATAATGCCTTCAAGATCCACCTGTTTGTCACAAATGGTAAGATTTCCTCATTTTTTAATGGTTACATTATATATATACTTACAGTTTCTTTATCCATCTATTCACTACTCATGAACACTAGGTTGTTTCCATATCTTGGCTATTGGAAATGCTGCTATAAATACAGAGGTGCAGATACCTTTTTGAGTTAGTGTTTTCATTTCCTCTGGATATATTCCCAGAAGGGGAATTGTTGGATCCTATCGTAGTTCTATTTTTAACATTTGAGGATTCTTCACACTGTTTTCCACGGTGGCTGTACTAACTTACAATCGCACCAAGAGTGCACAAGTCTTCTCTTTTCTGCGTATTCACAGCATTTTTTATCTCTTGTCTTTTTGATGATGGCCATTCTAATGATGTAGTCCCACTTATTTATTTTTTATTTATTGCTTGTGTTTTAGGTGTCACACTTAAAAAATCATTCTAAGACCCACATTAAGAAAATGTATTCCTGTTGTCTTCTAGGACTTTCATGGTTTCAGGTCTTACATTTAAGTTTTTAATCCATTTCAAGTCAATTTTAATGAGTCATATAACATAATAGTCCAGTTTTATTCTTTTACATGCAGATAGCAAATTATCCCAGCATCATTTATTGGAGAGACTGTCCTTTTCTCCATTGATTATTCTTGGCTGCCTTGTGAAATATTAGTTGACTGTATATGCTTGGGTTTATTCTGGGCTCTCAGTTCTGTTCCATTTGTCTGTCTATTTTTTGCCAATATTCTAGTGTTTTGATTATTATAGCTTTATTATATATAATAAATAAATAAATAAATAAATAAATAAATATATATATATATATATATATAGTTTGAAATCAGGAACTGTGATGCCTTCCAGTTTGTTCTTTCTCAGGTTTTCTTTGGCTATTTTGAGTCTTTTGGGGTTCCAATAAATTTTAGGAGTGTTTTTACAACTTCTGTAAAAAATGCCTTTGGAATATTGATTAGGATTGCACTGAGTCTATGGATGGCTTTTGGTAGTAATGTCATTCAAAAGTATACAAAAGTATTTTTCTTCAGAACATTGAAGATATTGATTTATTGTCTTCCTCCATCTAGTATCACTGACTTCAATTTATCTAACAATTATATAGAATATACTATGTGTCAGATTTTTTTCTATGTGCTTTCCAAATGTTAACTCATTTATTCTGCTAACCACTCTGTGAAGGAGGCATTATTGTTATCCAATTTTATAAATGAGGGAAATGAAGAACCAAGGATAAATAGCTTATCTAAAGTCACACAGCATGCAATGGTGGAACCAGAATCAAATCCATGCACTTTATCGTCAAACCAGTAAACTCTGCTGAATCTTTCTTATTCTTGTTTCTTTGTACATAATGTTTTATTTTTTTCTGTAAAAACTTTTAGAATCTTCTTTTACCTTGTTGGTTTGAGATTTCACCATGATGTGAATAGCAAGTGTGTATGTGTGTGTATATGTGTGTAATCTTTATTTTACTTGATACTTGCTCAATGCTTCCAGTCAGGTGGGATTAGGTCTATTTTTAAAAATTTTTGAAAATTTAGTCTATACACTCATGTATTTACTCTACTATATTCTCTTTATTTTCTTTTTCTGAACTCTTTTTAATAAAAGTTTTGGTTCTTTTATCCCTGTACCTTCATTTTATTTTTACACCCTTATATGCTTATTCATTTTTGCTTTATTCATTCTGGTAAGATTCCTCAACTTGAACTTCAGCTCATTTAAAAAAAATTTATTGTATATTTTTCCATTACCATTTAGTCCCCTTATGTCCTCCTCTCCCCCTAAATCACCCCACTATTGTCCATGTCCTGAGTCCTTTTTTCTTTTTGCTGAATCCCTCTACCTCTACCCCCCACTTAGCTGTCATCCTGCTCTCTATGAATCTGTCTCTATTTTGCTTCTTAGTTCAGTTTGTTCATTAGATTCCACATATGAGTGAAATCATATGGTATTTGTCTTTTTGTGACTGCCTTATTTTACTTAGCATAATGTTCTCCAGGTCCATCCATACTGTTGCAAAGGCTAAAATTTTCTTATTTTTTATGGCCAAGTAGAATTCCATTGTGTAAATCTCCCATAGTTGTTTTATCCACTCGTCTACTAATGGACCCTTGGGCTGCTTCCATATCTTGGTGATTGTACATAATGCTGCAAGGAACACAGAGGTGTTTATGTTCTTTAGAATTAGTGTTTTGTGTTCCTTCGGATACACTCCCAGAAGTGGGATCACTGGGTCAAAAGGCAGATCCATTTTTAATTTTTGAGGTATTACCATACTGCTTTCCACAGTGGCTACACCAATCTGCATTCTCAACAACAGTACAAAAAGCTTCTCCACATCCTTGTCAGCACTTGTTGTTTGTTGATTTATTGATGATAGCCATTCTGACAGGTGTGAAATGGTATCTCATGTGGTTTTAATTTGCATTTCTCTGATGATTAGTGACACTAAACATCTTTCCATATGTCTATTGGCCATCTGTATGTCCTCTTTGGAGAAATGTCTTTTAGGATCTTCCTTTTTACCTGGGTGGTTTGAGATTTCACCATGATGTGTGTATGTGTGTGTATACATGTATAACCATATAAAAAGTGTTTTGCCCACTTTTTAATTGGGTTTTTTTGTTGTTGTTGAGTTTTGTAAGTTCTTTATAAATTTTGGATGTTAACCCTTTATTAGATATATTGGCACGTATGTTCTTCCATTCTGTGGGTTGTCTTTTTATTTTGTTGATGTTTTTCTTTACTATGCAAAAACTTCTTAGTGTGATGTAGTCCCATTTGTTTATTTTTTTCTTTTGTTTCCCTTGCCTGTGGAGACATAGCCAGTAAAGTAGTGCTATAAGTAATGTCTTAGATTTTGCTGTCCATGTTTTCTTCTACAGCTTTTATGGTTTGGGGTCTAACATTTAAGTCTTTAAACCTTTTTAAATTTATTCTTGTATGTGGTGTAAAAGGTGGTCTAGTGTCACTTTTCTGCATATATTGGTTCACTTTTCCTAACGCCAGTTACTGAATAAACTATCTTTAGCCCATTGTATGTGCTTGCTTCCTCTGCCATATATGAGGTCTATCCAGCAAGTATTCAGCCGTGTAATATGAGAAAAATAGAGACATTTATTCGAGAACATACCGGATACAAAGAAACATTGTACATAAAACAATGACACCTAGGTTTCCTTCAAAATAGGCACCTTGGGACCTCACAAAGTTCTTCTAGCATCTCTTCCACCATTCAAAACACCTCATAAAGTCCTTTGTTGGAATTGTCATCAGCTGCCCTGTAATATTTTTCTGAATCTCACTGATGATCTGAAATTTCTCCCTTTTCAAAAGTGATTTTAGTTTTGGGAAAAAGTCTGAAGCCATGTGGCACCAAACCTGGGCCATGGGGTGTGGAATCACATTCAACATTCTTAGGTGTTCTGCTTGTTGCAGGCCTTCCAGAATGTGGATCACTTTCAACAGATTCTAGACCATCTTTGAAGCACTTGTGCCACACTTTTATTTGTCCTGCACTCATTGTATCCTCCTTGAAAGCCTTCTGAATCATCTGAATATTTCCTGCTAAGGAATGCTTTAGTTTAACACAAAATTTGATGGAGATTCATTGCTCTACTTGTTCAGTCATTTTGAATGTGGCAGCCACACAGTGCACATGCTCACTCAACGGCATCTTCTACCCCCACTGACTAGTACAATGAAGTCATCATTGTTTATACTTGAGCATTCCAGTCCAGTCTCCTTGGCTGCCAGGTTACATTGATGTTGTGCAAACCATTCTTGTTATATTAATGACAGGGCTTTTTCTGGACAGACCTCACATTAATTGATTATAATGGTGTGGGTTTATTTCTGGGCTCTCTATTCTGTTCTATTGATTTATGTGTCCATTTTTATTCCAGTATCATGCTGTTTTGATTACTATGGCCTTATAATATAGTTTCATATTAGGTAGTGTGATTCCTCCAACTTTGTTCTTCTTTCTCAGGATCACTATTGCTATGCGGGGCCCTTTGTGGTTCCATATAAGTTTTTGAAATATTTTTAGTTCCATGAAATATGTCTTTGGAATTTTGATAGGAATTGCACCAAATCTATAGATTGCTTTGGGTAGTATGGACATTTTAATTATGTCAATTCTTCCTATCCATGAACATAACATGTGCTTCCACTTATTTTTATCTTCTTCAATTTTTTTCTTCACTGTCTTATAATTTTCTGAGTACAGATCTTTTACAACCTTGGTTAGGTTTATTCCTTGGTATTTTAGTCTTCTTGAAGCAGTTGTGAATGGGATTGTTTTCTTAATTTCCCTTTCTGTTAGTTTGTTATTGGCTTATAAAAACGCAACTGATTTCTGAATATTAGTTTTGTATCCTGCTATTTTACAGAACATTTATTAGTTCCAGTAGTTTCTTGGTGGAATCTTTGGAGTTCTCTATGTACAGTATCATGTGACATGCAAATGAAGACAGTTTTACTTTCCTTTCCAATTTGGATGCTTTTTATTTCTTCTTCTTGTCTTATTGCTGTGGCTAGGACTTCCAGTGCTATGTTGAATAAGAGAGGTGAAAGCAGACATTTCTGTCTCATTTCCTATCTTAAGGGGAACACTTATAGTTTTTGCCCATCGAGTATGATGCTGATAGTGGGTTTGTCATATATGGCCTTTATGATATTTAGGTATGTTCCCTCTATTCTCACTTTGCTGAGAGTTTTTGTCATAAATAGGTATTGGATTTTATCAAATCCTTTTTATGCATCTATTGATGTTATCATGTGGTTTTTATCCTTCATTTTGTTTATGTGGTGAATCACATTTATTGATTTGCAAATGTTGTACCAACCTTGCATTACTGGAATAAATCCCACTTGATCATGGTGTATGATCTTTTCAATGCATTGCTGTATTCAGTTTGCTGATGTTTTGTGGAGGATTTTAGCATCTACGCTCATCAGGGATATTGGCCTATAATTTTCTTTTTTTCTGTTTGTGGTGTCTTTTTTTTGTGGTATCTGGTTTTGGAATTATGATAAAGCTGGTGAACAATGAAGACTTGTGAAATGAGCTTAGAATCGTTCCCTCCTCTTGAATTTTTTGGAATAGTTTGAGAAGGAGAGGTGTTAGTACTTTCTGGAATTTTTGGTAAAATTCACCTGTGAAGCCATCCAACCCAGGGCTTTTGTTTCTTGAAAGCTTTTTAATTACTGTTTCCATTTCACTAGATGTAATCTGTCTGTTCAGATTCTCTGATTCTTCCTGATTTAGTTTTGGGAGATTGTATATTTCTGGGGATTTACCCATTTCATCCAGGTTGTCCAGTTTGTTGGCATATAGTTGTTCATAATATTACAATCCTTTGTATTTCTTTGGTATCAATTGTTATTTCTCATTTTTCCTTTCTGATTTTATTTATTTGGGTCCTCTCTCTCTCTTTCTTGATGAGTCTGGTTAAAGGTTTGTCAATCTTATTTATCTTTTCAAAGAACCAGCTCTTAGATTCATTGATCTTTTGTATCATTTTTTTAGAATCTATTTCAGTTATTTCTGCTCTGATCTTCATTATTTCCTTCCTTCTATTCATTTTGCGCTTTGTTTGTTGTTCTTTTTGAAGTTCTTTTAAATGTAATTAGGTTGTTTATTTGAGTTTTTGTTGTTTGTTTTTTTTTTCAGGATAGACCTATAGTGCTATGAATTTCCCTCTTAGGATTGCTTTTCCTGTTTGCCACAGATTTTGGATTGTTGTGTTTTCATTTTCATTGCTTCAAGGTATCTTTTGATATCTTACTTGATTTCATTGTTGACACATTCATTGTTTAATAACATATTATTTAATTTCCATGTCTTTGTTTGTTTCAGTGTTCTTCTTGTGATTGACTTCTAGTTGCAGAGTAGTGTGGTCATAGAAGATGCTTGAAATTATTTCAATTGTCTTAAATTTATTGAGACTTGTTTTGTGTCCTAACATGTGGTCTATCCTAGAAAATTTTCCATGTACACTTGAAAAGTATGTATCTTCTGCTTTGGGATGAAATACTCTGAAGACATCAATTAAATCCACTTGACCTAGTGCTAGTGTGTCCTTTAAGGCTGCTGTCTCTTGTTGATTTTCTACCTGGAAGATCTATTCATTGAAGTCAATGGGGTGTTAAAATCCCTGACTATGACAGTATTTCTGTCAGTCTCTCTCTGTTTATGTCCATCAAGATTTGCTTTACATATTTAGGTGCTTCTATATTGGGTGCATAAATGTTTAGCAGGGTTACATCCTCCTGTTGGATTGTTCCCTTTATCATTATGTAGTGTCCTTCTTTGTCTTTTACTACAACCTTTGTTTTAAAGTCTATTTTGTTGGATATAAGTATTGCTACCCAGTCTTTTTTCCTTTCCATTTGTATGAAATATCTTTTTCCATCTCTTTACTTTTAGTCTGTGTGCATCTTTGAACCTGAGATGGGTCTCTTGGAGGCAGCATGTATATGGGTCTTATTTTCTTATCCATTCGGCTACTTTATGTCTTTTGGTTGGAGCATTTAAGCCATTTACATTTAAGGTGATTATTCATAGATTCACATTTAGTGCCATTTTATTGTTAGACTATTTTCCTCTTTTTTTTTTCTCTCTCTTTTGTCTTCTTTTTAAAACAAGCCCTTTAACATTTGTTGCAGTACTGTTTTGGTGTTAACAAACTCCTTTAGCTTTTTCTTGTCTAGGAAGTTCCTTATTTCTTCTTTGATTTTAAATGATAGCCTTTCTGGATAAGGTAGTCTTGATTGTAGGTCCTTGATTTTCACCACCTTGAATATTTCACACCACTCCCTTGTGGCCTAAAATGTTTCTGTTGAGAAATTATATGACAGTCTAATTGTTGCTCCCTTGTATGTAACTACCTGCATTTCTCTTGCAGCTTTTAGGATTCTCTCCTTGTCTTTAAACCTTGCTGTTTTAATTATGATGTGTCTCAGTGTAGGCTTCTTTGGGTCCAACATGTCTGTGACTCTCTAAGCTTCCTGGGCTTGAGTGTTTTTTCTCATTCACCAGATTAGAGAAATTTTCATCTTTATTTCTTCAAGTAGGTTCTTGATTCATTGCTCACTGTCTTTTCCTTCTAGTATTCCCATAATGTGGATGTTGTTACACTTCATGTGGTCCAAAATGTTTCTTAATGTCTTTTAATTAAAATTTTTTTTTCTTTTTGCTGGTCTGCTTGGGTTATTTCAGATATTGCATTCTTTATTTCTGACTGGTCCTTTTTATGGTTTCTACATCTTTTTTCACGCTGAGTATCCTTATAATCATTACTCTAAACTCTATTTAACGAATTGCTTGCCTCCATTTCATCTAGTTCTTCTTCTGGATAATTCTCTTGTTCTTTTATTTGGCCACTATTTCTTTGTCTTTCCAATTTGGCTGCTTCTCTATATTTGTTTCTATGTATTAGATAGATCTGCAAAGACTCTGGTGCTGGCCTTTGTTAGATGTTGCATGTGACTGGTCCTGGGCTACCTGTTTGGAGCTATCAGTGATCAGTGTGGCTTCCTCTGCTAGGCCTGTTTGTGTGCAGAAAGAACCAGGCTACACACCAAGGCCAACTTTTACCAGCACCTGGCCTAGAGGAGGGTCAGATAAAGTCTCAGAGCTCCCAAGGATCCATCTTAGTTGTTAAACTTAATCAGTAATACCACCTCAAGCTATACACAACAGCTGGGCTTAAGCTCCACAGGGTGGCCAGAGTAATTCCTGAGGGTGGGGCTATTGCTTCCCTCAGGTTGATGCCCCTTGGAAGGGAGTGCTCTGCCTGAGAAAGGTGGCCTCTCAGTATGAGGAATGAGTCAGCACAGGGATCCCAGCTGCTCTTCTTTCAGTTCTCTCTCCAGAACCACCAGCCCAAGACTCTCCTCATGTGTCTCTATCACACTCTGCCCTCCCTCTGCTGGAGCCCAGGGTAAGTTGGGGTGAACAAAATTTTGTGCATTGGCCCTTTAAGAGGCTCTCTGCCTCTCCAGCCATCTCTCCCAGGCAGACAGAAACCCTGCTGCTTTTCATAGCTGGGTATTATCTGGGTTCCTTTCCTGGCTCTGGTGCTATTGACTAGGGAGACTAGCTTGTGGTTTAGACCCCACACTTATCAGGTGGAACCCCCCAGCTACTGAAATATCCCTCCATAACTTCAGCTGCCATGGGAACCCAGCTAGCCCTCTCAAGTCTCCTCCACACTCCCTACCAGCCTTGTTGTGGTAATGTGGTTCACAGTTATAATGCTTCACTCCAGCTAGTGTTCAGTTGGTTATTCAAGTTGATTTCTCTACAATTTAGTTGTAATTCCAGATTGGTTGTGGGTAGAGATTAGTGTAGCTTCTACCTACTCCTCTGCCATCTTGGGTCTATTCAACTCATTAATCATTGTCCTGCCAAAGGCATTTTGCTTTGTGAACCATCTATTGAATTCCTTCAACAATTCTAATTTTTAATATTTATGACTTCTAATTGATTATTTCACACACATATGCATATTGTGTACCCATGTAATATACACAAGTATTATATTTTCTCACATTAACTCTGAGGAAATTAATTGAAGTCAATATACTATACTGTCTTACTATACTAATTCTTTTTTTTAAAGATTTTATTTACTTACTTTTAGAGAGAGGGGAAAGGAGGGAGAAAGAGAGGGAGAGAAACATTGATGTGTGAGAGAAACATCGATCAGTTGCCTCTCCCATGTGCTCTAACCTGGGACTAGGCCCACAACCCAGGCACGTACCCTGACCATTAGTCAAACCCACAACTACTTTGCAGGCTGATGCTCAACCAGCTGAGCCACACTGGTCAGGGCCTGCTCTACTAATTCTATTAATTATGCTTTCTTAAATAACATTTCCTCCATTTTTTGAGTTTACTGGTTCACATGGTATTGGGTTTTTCCAAATGTTTGGTGTTTCTTGTTTAAGAACACATTTCTGTATTAAAATGATATGTTAATAGAGTCTCTTCTAATTACCATGTTGGGAAAAGTAAGAAGATCCTTTGTTACATTAGGAACTGTGAGAGATTTCCTGAAAGATGCAAAGCCCACAAGATCATATTGAAAATGAAATCATACTCCAAAAATATGTACAGAAGCAACATCTGTGAAAGGAAGGAATTGCAGGCACTTGGAGGTTCATCATGCAATGGGAACAAGAGGGATTCCAGGGAAAATGGGCAGGTATATTTTCACCCAATGTTTCTTGTCCTCTAGGAATCTTAGGATGACATTTTAATATTGATATCTGCCTTCTTCATTATCTTGCCCTTGGACCTGGACTTAGTTCTTGATAATGTTTATTGCTTCTTCTCTAAGAAAGCTTCTGTTTCACATCTCTCTTGTTCTTGATACTTGTCCCACACACCTTCAATGGTGTGTATTTCACTATGTAATAATGTTTAGGGCAGCTACTATTTAGTCAGAATAAATGCAGAAGTGTGTGTCAGGGAGGAGTGAGAAATGAGGTAAGACCCACAAGACTAGTTGTTAGTCTCAGGACTAAATTGAATTTTTGTGAGACTTTGAGTCTCTGATTTTTTTTTTGCATTAAATGTAATAAATATACTTGGAGGGTGAAGATTTATATAAATTTTGTGTTCAAAAATTTTGAAAAATATGACTGTATGTTGTCAAATTTCTCTACTTCATTCCAGAAATGTGAGACTTGAAATATATGTTTTGCTCAAATGGAACATTAATATCTTTAATCCAACATGTATAATGAGATAAATATAAGAGTGATATTAAAAAAAATGAGCTGCACATTCAAATTAATTACAGCTTCTTTAGAAATGTGTCATTTAAACTGTCAAGTTATCAGTAAGGATTAATCACATATGAGCTAAAAATTGCAAAAGAAAATTAAGGCATTACAAGTTATGAAGGTAATCAAACAATAGTCTTTAATGGGAAAAGTCACTCCAATTCCAGACTTTGAATTTACAAAGAGAACAGATTCAGGGCAAGTCCTCTGAAGAGAGCAATGAAGGGAATGATGAGCTTGGGAAGAATCTGGTAGAGGGAGCAAAGCAGAGACCCTAACCTGTTTGCAGAAGAATCTGCCACTAATTCCACCAAGTTTATTCCTGCTTCATTTCCCAGCCTCATACCCATAAAGGAAAGGAGCTTTCCTAGGATGTTATACCAAGAAACTTATTGTGTCCTGAAGAGCATGGGACATGGATTCAGGAGCTGGGATTCTAGTCTTCCACATGGCTGCAGATAGAGCCTGAACGCATCCTAACATCTTGGGATTTATGGTACCTTAAGCATAGACTGAGAAGACAGGGCCACATGACTTTCCCTCTAGGCTAGAGATTCTAGAATTGAAAAACCAAGGATTACCAATGGAAGCATACCTAAACATTTTAGAGAATTTATGAGATCTACTTTTTTCTTTTTGTTTAAGTAATATTACAAATGAAAGAAGTATCCCATATTTCAGGAACAAAAATTATTTCAACTCTCTTTCAACAGCTCTGTCAATGTACTATGTCATATTTCAAATCCTAGAAAAATTTTCTCAACCCCTGGGAAAAGGGATTAAAAACTTTAATCTAACACTGAAGTAGAAGGCAGAATTTAAGAATTCAGTTATAGTATAAACCCATCCAAAGTTGATTATGTGTAGAGTAGTAGGCTATATAAAGGGTAAAGGTAACTATAAATACTTTGGATGATAATGATGACTGTTCCTTTTTCCATGTTTTCAGGCCTCTCTCATGTCTCCATCTGATAATTCTTCTGTCTTCCCCAAGACGTACCTTTCTACCACCCCTTGCCTTCATTTAAATCTACTTCTCCTTCTGACAGGACCTAAATTGCCAACAAACAAGTTTTGCCAGGATCAAAGGCAAACATTTCCACACCAATCAAACCCTGCCTGCCCAGTGAACTTCAGAGTACATCCAAGTTGTTTAGTTGGAGTGGGGTTCTGTAACGAGCATACTGCTTGAGATCTCACTCTTGTTGTGCCAAAGCTAGAGGGGACTGTGAGCTGACAGCTGCGCAACTCTCATTGAAATGACGTGTTTCAAAGAGCACTGCAAAGCTAATAGAAGGAATGAAGAAATATAGAAGGAATGAAGTATACAGATGCTGCCTCTCTACATTTCACCTCAAAATATTAGATATTTAGTTGGGTTTGTAAGGAGAGAGAGAGAGAGAGAGAGACAGGAAGACGGTGACAGAAAGGGAGAGGGGATTTCTAATGGAAGGAATTTAAAAATTCTATGAGTTAGAGATGAAGGGGATTGGAGAGGTCTGAGACTCTGCATGAGAACTACAGCTCTAATTTAGCTTCCTAGCTTTCTCTCTACTCTCCCTTCCTCCTCTCCAGGGGAAATGCAATAAGCACACACTGCACTGTTTTTTGTTGTTTTGTCTTTAGTAGGTTTGACAGCGAATGGCTAAAAATGTATGAAAACAAATTCAACTTCAATTTGCCATTTCACTAACCAGGTTGGCATAGATTATTGCTAACTAGCGTGCATGAGTACAAGAAGGTAGGCATTCAGGGTCCTTTATGTTCCCATATAAGAATCCTGAAATGTGAGCTGATGAAAGCAAAAGGAGCTTATAATGTTAACTTTAGGAAGTGGGGAAAAATGAAGAGATTAATAAAGTTTTGGCCAGACATCACATATTAGAAGGGAGTGGCTGGTGTTTGATTTTATCTTATGTAAATCTCAGTGCATTTAGTCTGTATCTAGCAGCATCATCTAGAGCAGGAAGAGGGAGGAGGGCTGTGAACTGTGGTTTGTGAAGGAGAAAATCTGGGAATCTGGGGTGGCTGAAGGCCATGTTAAAATAGCTAACCTAGAGTCAAGACTGAGTGTTGCCAGAAGGGGGCTGAGGAAGCAGGTGAAGTTGGATGAGGTGATGGTGAGTCAAATGAGTGGAGATCAGGGAGGGCCATTGGAGGGAAGACATAGAGAGGTTTGGTGAGAATGAGGATACAGAAAAGGTGAGTAGGCTGTGGACAGAGATAGCATTAATTTAATAACTGGAGGGTGGAGTAATGGAGACAGATGTGCTCATATTGGTGGGACATGAAGGTGTGCAGAGATGCAGAGGGGCTGATTTGAGCCGAAGGTGGATGTGAAACTGGGAGGTAAGAGAATTGAAAGGTCATAAAAGTGAATGTGGAAATGGACATGAATATTGGTGTCAGGGATGTAACTGAAGGATTATTAGACCTAATGAGGACAAAACTCTCTGTCTAGAGAGCCATTAGACTAGAAATAGTGTGGTTTAATGATAATGAACTTGGGCTTTCCACCTCCATAATGTCCCAGTTATGTGACCTGGTGGATGTTACAAAACCCCTCTAAACCTCAGTTCTCTCATCTTCAAAGTAATACTACTGATATCCTATTGATTTTGTGAGGATTAAATAAAAAAGTAAAATATCTGGAATAAATGTCAACTCTGATGATGGTACTGATGATGATTGTGATGGTGAAAGTCTTTGAATGAGTCCTAGATACTGATATCATTGAAGATTCATGGTAGAGCGTCCAAGTCACTTGGGAGTTTCTAGGATGTAGAGCCAATTATCTTATTCCTCAGCCACTTATGAAAAAGGTGACCTCAGTACAGACGCCAGTGGTTTTTAGTGTTAATGGGTAGAGAAGGAGCTGTCTATTGTTCTGAGAAAATCTTGGCTTGCCCTCACCGATCTCTAGTTATTCTCTGTCCCACATCTCATGGCTATTCTCAGCTTAACCTGGCTGAAGATTTCTAGTTCTTGCCTCCATTAGGTCTTCGAAATGTGGTTTGTCTGACTTGCTCTCTGAGTTTATCTCCAAATTGTTATCTTTGTTTGGGCCCTGACCCTGAGAAATTTAAGTGTGTTCATCTTCTCTTTTTAGTTTTTAAAAATAAATACTACAATTATAATGACAATGGTAGTAGTCTTGACTGTTTTAGATGTTTTTTTTGTGTTCGCTTTTTTCTGTTTTAGGGAAACAGAAAAGAGCATAAGATATTACAGGCCTTTTTATTTCATTAAGATAGTTGGAATAACATAAGTTATTTGATACTGAAATTATTAGGTTTCAATACTTTTGAAAATTGTTTAATAATTATAGACAGAAAAAAGATGTTATATCACCATACTCATAAATTAAGCTCATATTGCATTACTTTTTTAATGTAATATTTAAATAAAAGCACACATATTTTTCAGATTTTTGTGAAAATTATTTGGAGCAGTGGTCTAGGTAAGAAATACAAATTCTGTGCCATTCACCCATAAATATAAATTTAAATACCTTATTCCTAATAATCATTACTACCTAGCAGTAACAGATGATAAAGTCCACACCTCAGAATACATCAACATGTTCAGAATTTAAAGTGTAAAGATGATAAATCAAATTTGTTCTAGTTTTTCTCATTTACAGACATAATCCTGGTTCCTATATACATGGTTCCTAACTTATCATTAGTCATGGTGTGTATGTGCATGTGCTGAGGAAGCTTAATCATGGGTGGGGCTTGGCATTAAATTTGAGGCTGTAAGGAAAAAAAGAAGAGGCTACTAAATGGTAGCATGGCTGGATAGGAAGTAAAGACAAGAATCAGCTGGAAACGGTGCTTAGCATTAAGATCAGGCTGGTTTATTAGATGGGGTAAACAATAAAGATTGGACACTCTTTCCCTTTCCCACTCTCACTCCCCCTACATATTAGGCAAATTATTTACCTAATTAGCTAGGCTCAACTAATGTAAAAATGAATAAAATGTAAACATTATGGGCTTATGCCTTTATGTTTACTTTGATCCACAAAGCTTCTTATCAGTTTTCTTAATTAATGCCTTCTTTTGATTGAGACATCATCACAGAAAAATATCTGAGAGGTCTTGCTTCCTGACGTGAAATGAGACACTTTAAAATATGTGTGAAAACATAGCGATAATTAGTGAATTTATCATGTCTTTCTGGTGAAGCTAGTTCCATACTCTTGAGAGCATTATTGATAAATAAGGACTTAAATGTGTCCATGATGCTTAAAGTCCATGATTCAAGCACAAGAAATGGTTGAAAAGCCATTACTAGAACAAAGCATTTGTGAAAGAGTGACAACTTATTTATTCGATAAAATAGAATAAATTTAAAATACTTTTGGATGCAAATAAAAGTTTAGGAGTCACTATTAAAACAGGAAGATCATTGATAAATGAAAGTATAACCATTTGCAGTCCTTTTGGTTCAAAGACAATGAAAGTTTGCTATCTTGCTCCAAATTTGTGTGAAATTGTTAGAAGTGGAAGAAAAGTTATTAAAGAAATGGAAATATAATAACTTATTCTTTGATGTTTCTATTCTGTCAGCCCATTTGTGGTGTGTGTTGATTCTTTCTGGAACCTGTACAAATGGAAATATACATGTGTGCCAATGTGCTTTTGGGTGATTTGAAGTCTTTCATTTTTTGAATTCCCATTACTGCACCACCCAAACATCTGTACTTAACTCTATCATATCTGCTGCGTGTATTTGGCTAACCCCTAAGTGCTAACCATTTTCAACTGAAGTGCGTCTGCTTGGTACTAAGCAGCTAGCTGAGAAGATTCTTCTCTCCCAATCAACACAACCATAGCATGAAATGAAGACATGGAATAAGGTAGAAAGAGGGGGGAAGAAAAGGGGAGGGGGCACTATTTCTATTTAAAAAAATCCTCTGACTTATGTGTTCTGGAAGGACTATTAATATTTCTTCCTAAGTCCTCCTGCACTGCTTGGCTTCCCTTTCTGTGCCACCCTCACACCTCCCCATGCAGGCAAAGTCTTGAATCAGCAGATTCGGAGCTCCGAGCAGTAAAGAGCTATTGAGGGACAGACTCTGATAGCATTACAGTCAAACATGGAACCATTTTCTGTGGCGAATCGCTGAGTTCTACCTGGTTATCTCTTGCCTTGCACATCACTTCCAAATGACATGCTCTCAGTCTGGGCAAAAATGAGAGTTTTTTTAAGAGTTGGGATTTCAATAATATGTGACGAAAGGATGAGATTACTTTCCGAGGTAGGGGAAGGCAAGGCGAAATAAGGAAGGGAGAGGAAAAGAAGTGGGGAAGGGAGAGAGACAGAGAGGTGGAATTATGTGTCCCTTAGAGCACTTAATTACATGCATTTCTCTACTTCTTGCAACCAGTCCTTCTCCACCTCCAGGAATTCAAAAGGAATATAAGTCATTTTAATTTTCTTTATTTGTCCTTTGTTGCTTCTGCTTCCCTCACTGGTAACAACTGAATGTTTTAGATACTCCATGTAACTCTTAAGTTAGTTATAGGAATTTGACTGTAATTTGACTGCTATGGAGTTAAATAAGATTTAGATTAGTACTATTGTGCATTCTTCTAAACATAGAGAGTCCAACAGTCAGTGGAGGCCGCTGACAAGTGTATCCATCTGTATCCACAACTGGCAAATTTAGAAACCGGTAGTTTTAGAAGTGGAAAATTAGTAGCCAGCTCTCCTGTCTGCCTACAAGACAAGGCAGTTGTGCAGCCCCCAAGACCCTCCGCTGTCCCAAAAGCCTGCTAACTCATTCCAAGGGTTCCTGGGAGAATAATGGAGGCACATTTGAATGCTTCACATCTGTAATTAGTTGGCAGTTTTACAATGTGGATTTCTGTTCATTTTAATCAGGAGATATGAAGAGATGATAAATTAAAGAAACATTTTTGAACACCCTTGAGAGATTAAAAAAATCAAATATGAAAAAGGCAGTCTTTGACCATAAAATGTGCATAGTAGCCTCCAAATATTTCCTGCAAGAGAAGGTACATTTTCACTTGAACTTGACAGTAACATTTATTTCTCACTGTTAGGGGTATTAATTACTATGGAGTGAGTTGGAGCCCACACGGTCTAAACTGAGGCTCTTCCGAACACGCTTCCAGCTACAGTGAGGAAAATAGGGAGAAGTAGTGAAAAAGATTACTGACACTTCTTCTAGAGCCATCGGTGGACTCACAGCTTGGGAGATGTGTACAACAATAATAATAAAAGGGCCCAATATGAGGATGAATTAGAATATTCTGAAAAAAAAATTCCAGAGAGTTGATACCTAAACAATACATTATAACAACTATTTTTAAATTTATTTTATTATTTTCCTTAGTATTTAGTCTCCTTATACCCCCTTCCCCAAGCAACACAACTATTTACACAGCATTTACATTGTATTAGGTATTATAAATAATCCAGGAATGATTTGAAGTGTATGGGAGGATGTGTGTAGGGTATACACAAATGCTACACCATTTTATTTGAGGGACTTGAGCAGCCAAGGATTTTGGTATCCTTGTGGGGGTCCTAGAACCAGTTTCCCATGGATACTGAGGGATGACTGTAAGTCCTTTCGAATCATTTTCTAGAAACTTATTATACACAGTCATGTAGAGTATTTTCTTCATTTTTTCACATATATGAATCATACTTTGCATGTTATTGCATACTTTTTTTAAAAACTAATCTATCTTGAAAAACTCTTCATGTCAGGAAAAAATGAGATACATCTTATGCTTTTCAAAGGCTGCAGGATATTTCATAATATGGGTGTACATAATTTAAGACTTCCCTTAAAGAAGTCCACTAGGTCATATGACCTTTTGCTCATGAAAACAAACGTTGCAATATCCTTTTATAGATATTTGGGCTCACATGTAATTTTAACCTTTTTATTTTGAAATAATTTCAAACATATAAAAAAGTATAAGAATAGCACAAGGAAATCCTACAAGTCCATCAAACCTGAACACTTCCCACATTTTCTCTTTCTGTTTGTATTATACACACATACTATTATTTTTTCCAACCATCTGAAAATGTTACAATCACCACATACTTTCCCTCTCAAATTCTTCAGGGTGCATTTCCTGAGGACATGTATCTTCTCTTATCTAGCTGTAGTACAATTGACATTAGGAAATTTAACACTGAAAGAACACTGTTATCTAAATCATAATAACATTATCTAATTTACAATTGCACCAATTGCCCTAATTGCCCTTTACACCAACTTTATTTTCTGAACCAGGATCCAATTCAAAATTATGCATTACAATTATTTGTGATCTTTCTTTCTTTTTATTCTTTAAAGCTTTATTGAGGTATAATTGACTTGTAATAAACTTCACATATGTAAAGATGTGTTTGACTTGTGTGTATTCATCTAGGAAACTAGCACCATGATTAAGATAATGAACATACTTATCACTTCCCAAGGTTTTTTGTACCTTTTGTAATCCCTTCACACTCCCTTTCCTTCCTCCAGCTACAATTCCAGGTCAAAACTGTTCTGCTTCCTTGTACTGTATATTAGCTTGCATTTTCTAGAACTTTACATAAATATAAAAATATATTATGCATTCTTTTTGGGGGGAGGGTTGGCTTTTCCATTCAGGCTATTTTGAGATTATTTGTGTTATTGCATG
The DNA here is from genome assembly GCA_004027475.1 of Anoura caudifer. NCBI lineage: Eukaryota > Metazoa > Chordata > Mammalia > Chiroptera > Phyllostomidae > Anoura > Anoura caudifer. The sequence goes on from PVKU01002448.1 coordinate 173,792, forward strand.
TATCAATAGTTTATTCATTTTTTACTGCTGAATAATATTCCATGGTATGGATATACATACCACAATTTATCCAGTCACCTGTTGAAGAATATTTGGATAGTTTCCAGTTTGGAGATATTACAAATAAAGCTCCTGTGAACCATCATACACAAGTTTTGGTGTGGACATGTGCTTTCACTTCTCTTGGGTAAATACTTAGGAGTATGATGGGTCATGACCCAAATACTTAGGGTCATGGTGGGTACATGCTTAACTTCTTAAGACACTGCTAGATTCTTTTTCAAAATGATTGTACCATTTTACATTTCCACCAGAAGTGCATGAGAATGTCAGTAACTCTACATCACTGTCAACACTTGGTATGATCACTCTTTTTAATTTTAGACATTCTAAAAGGTATGAAGTATCATCTCATTATGTTCAAATCTTCGCTTCCCTAATGACAAATGATCCTAAGAAACTTTCCATGTGTTTATTTGCCATCTGTGCATTTTCTTGGGTTAGGTGCCTGTTCAAATCTGTAGCTTATGTTTTCACTGGACAGTTATGTTTCCTTTGTGTGAGGTGGGTGATCGTTTTTAATAGATTGATTATCTTATTGACTTGTAGGAATTTTTAACATATTATCAACAGTAATTCTTGTTCTGCTCCACTCAGTTCATAGATCATTTTCTCTTCTACTACTTATACTTACCATTTTACATATAGAAACTTTAACTTTTGTATGGTCAGATATGTTCATTTTTTCTTTAGACTTCTGGAATTTTCTCCACATGCATAAGTTTTCTCAGTCTCAGAAGTTAAAAGATATCTTTCTATATTTTCTTCTAGTACTTTTCTAATATAAAAAATTTAGATCATTTATCTATCATTGGTATGATTTTATGTAAGATTTCAGGTCTAGTATTTTCCTAAAGGAAACATATTTTAATATTTCCAGTTATGGATACATTTTATCCATATCATACATATCATATTTCTCATAAAGTCTTAAAACTTAAAAAAAATTAAAAAATGGGATCTTGAAGTGGTTCTAGGAATGTTCGCCACAAGTATTTTTGCCATGAACATCTTTGCGGCAATTAGTTCTGAAGTGAATAATAGGCTACAAGGCAATTTCATGGTAAAAGGTAAAGTAACAAAAAAAGGACACTGAAAAGGACATGATAAAACATGAAAAGTTAATAACAAAATTTTAAAAACTTCATTGTTAAAAAATGAAAATTCATTGTCTTTGAAGTCTTTTGCTCATATATTATATACACATATATTTTTGTTTGTTGATTCATCTTCTAATTTGACATCACGCTTTTTCTTTTTCATTACAGTTTCTTCCTTCATTAAGACAGGTGTCAGTTTCCAACTGAAGAATTGGTAATTAATGCTCTTGAAGGCAGTTGTGAATTAGTAGCTGCGTCTTGTCTATTTGCCATAGATTGGCAAGCTTTTTTGGTTTTGATGGGTGGGAGGGATGACTGCCCACTGAAGGATTTGCAAACTGATGTCTTATCATTTTCTAGTATAGTATACAATCTGACTTTAACAACTGTTGCCATCCACTATTTTAAGACCACCAGGGCCCACTTGTCACTGTATAGACCATTATGAGGATTAAGATTCATGTAATATAAAAATGGGAGTACCGTGAGAACTTCTTCAATGAAAAAATGGAACTAAAGTGGCACCTAGCTGAAATACATGTCAGCCGAACTGTCAACCAGCTGTTTTACATTTTACAATGAAGTTGCTGTATGGACAATGAGTTGTGCAGTGAAAATGCTTGCAGCAACGATACAGTAAAATTACTGGTATTTTTACTGGACATGTTGAGAACTACTGTTGAGTTTTAGGAAATTATCAAAAATGGCAGATGAGTAAAAGATTTGAACCATGCCTTAAAAATTATGATATAAAAGTAACCTACAGCTGAGGAAATATAAGCAAGAGGACAAGAACCTTGGCAGACTGAATTATATGATATATTAATTAGGATGCTTTTGGACTAACATTGGCTTAAACAAAAAGGAGATTATTTTCCTCACACAACAAGAAGTCCAGAGAGGTGAAGTTACCAGCACATATTCATCAGCTTAACCAGGCTTTGTGCGTGTCTGTGTTTCTCTCCTTAGCACCCTCGTCCTAGAGCTCCGTGGTTGTAAGACGTCCACTGCAGCTGCAAGAGTCGCATATGAGTTAAAGGCATGAAGCAAGGAGAAAGTGGACAGTGTAAGTGGGTCTATCTTCTTTATCAAAAATCAAAAGTCCCCAAGTAAATTTTTCTATGTCTTTTTGACCACAATGTTGCCACCTGCCTATTCCTAGATTCAAGGGCAGCATGGAAAGTGAACATTTGCTGATCTAGCCCTGTAATGAGAGGTAGCAAGGAAGAAAGTATGAAAGAGTTCAGAACTGGCTGCTGGGTTAGCCAACACACTGTTTGCCATTTACCATAAATCTGAAAAGACGCTTCTGCTCAGCATGAAGTATCTTAAGAAAAATAATCTATGTGTGTCTTTTAATATTTAAAGGATTGTCATGAGGAAAAGGGAGTATTTTATATTGCCAAACTAGGCCAATACATGGGATTTTATAAGGAGGCTAATTTCAGCTGAATGTAAGGCAGAGAAAGGGGGTCTGTTGACTTTCTAGGTCATAAGTTTTACTTATTTCTTATGCTTTTTAATATTATTCATTCTACTCTGTGAGATTGGGATTGTTAGCTCCTTCACATAAATGAGAAAACCAAGGGCGGTGACTTTAATATCTTGCCTAAGGTCACACAGTTAGTAAGCATCTGACTAGGCTTGAACCAGCCTTCCTGGCTCCAGAGTCCATGTTCTTCACACTTGACCACACTACCTTGGGGAGAGATTGGATCACATCAGTACCTGGTCCCACTAAGCCACACCTATTATTTGCCATAGTTTAACAATGTACTTTCCTTATTTAGCTCAAGAGAGAAAACTACTTTCAGCTCTTCTTTGTTGATGAGGTCAGACTACAACACTGTTATTATTTCAGGGTCTTATACATGATTACTGTCTTAACCCCTCATCTCCTTCCTCATAATTCAGCAGTATAAAGTGCTTATTTACTTCCTTTACTTTCTCTTGAAAGTTCATTTTGAACCATCATAGTTTCTTGTATAGGATGCTGACCAAAACCATTTCAGAATCAGGATAGTTAGCAGTTTTTTTCCACAGGAGGGAGAAAAAGGCAGACTCAGAAAAGGTCCTGGTGTAGGCTGTACCTACTTCAGCCTGAGAAGAATACCCATCCTTTCCAGTCCTGCTTCTTTAAACCAAGGCTCTGTGATGTGTCCCAGGAATCCCAGGTACCTGCATCAAATGACCAGCCTGCACCTCACTTTACTTAGAAAACTTCTCCTGAAGAGATGCAATCAAGGTGTGACAGACTCTGGATTAATTTGCAGCTTCTGTTTCAGGTTAGTAAAGGGTTGCAAGACTCTGTTGAAGGATTTCCTACAGTCTGCTGAAACCTTGCAGTCAGGTTTCAGTGGCTGCCTTTCTCCTGCCCACTGGTGAACAGGGCAGCACCAAGGCCAGAAGCAGTCAGTGCCCCAGGTGAGGAGCTGGGCAGTGTCCAAGACACACAAAGTGAATCAGGGGTAGCAGCAGGCTGGAGCTCTGTGTGGGTGGCGTCTGGAGGGACGACTGGGTGTTCTCTGGTATCAGAAGGGCTAGAGAAACTCAGTCACAGGATGGGGGTCCTCAGGAGACCATCCTCAGGAGACTGTGGTACCGGATAGCAGGAGTCAGTCACAGCAGAGCAGTCTATACTTTGAGGGCTGCAACAGGCTTTTCAAAATGTGGTGCTCAAAGCCAGCGAACCAAGATCAGTTTTGGGCTAATTTAGCAGGAGCAGCTTACATGTGATTTACAGTGCGGAAAAATGGGCCTCCCACATGTCAACCGGGATATCCCCTTCTGACACCCTTTCTACCTATTTCCTCTCTGCGCTACTTGCTGGAGAATGAATGTTATAAGTCTGTTATCTGTTGTGTAATTTACATTCTTTTTTGTTTGTTCTAAACTCTCTTTTTTTCAAGTTTGTGTCCTAACACTTGGAGGCCGGATGCCTGGCAGAAGCATGGGCTCACACTGCAGACACATCCCCGGGTGGTCAGCCAGGCAGCCCACTCGGTGTGCTTACTACCCCCAGTTCCCTGATCTGTGAAGGAAGTGAGCAGCAGCCCACCAGCTGGTTTCTGGATGCAGTGGAACACTGGATACAAACATGACTTGTAAATGCCAAGCACTCCACAGTTACTCACTGTGCTGCTTCTCTTGAAACAAGCTGTGCTCAAAACAGGGTCACCCTCTCTGTCCCAGGAGCCCTGAAACTTCGTCCTGTGAAAAACAGTCTTCACTCCTAGTGAACAGCTTCAGTGGGCAGGTGAGTTAAAGAAAAGGATTTGGGTGTAAAGTTAAGAAGAGTGAATTTTCTTTGGAATATTTCTTATATTGGAGGTGTTCTTTTGCTAGGAAAATTTGGCTTATTTATGCCTACAAGTACTGTTCACTCGTATTTTTCTTTCTGCTCACATGCTCTAAAATACTTATAGAATCTACATCAATATTTCTTTCATAATAAGAATTATTAGAGACTTTGCTGTTTGCTCCCTCTCTCAAATCATTTACAAATATATTAAATTCAACCACCAGGCCTGGAACAATTCCTGACACACAGTGTTTTTGCATTTCTTCTGCCTAAAATAGTCACCCTGTTGTCATCTCCCTCAATTTTAATTCAATTAAAATATACATTCTTGGTTAACCATTTGGACATATGTATCTATTACTGACACACATATCTGACATCAAAATGGTAGCATATTAATTTGTTCATTCATTAGCCATATTCTCTTCCCTTCTTTCAAAAATAAAAAAGATCCAATGAGTCTCTAATTATAGTCCCCTTGCCTTGTCAGATGAAGAAATGAGCCTTAGTATTTTGGGGACAGAAGCCATCTATAATGACACTATAGGCACACACTATAACTAAAAACTGCTTTATTCCTTCTTTGAGTATTTCACCCCCAAATTCTCCAAATTATCTACATGTGCTTTGGTGCTTTAGGTGATTATCTTGCCTTATGGTCACTATTTGCAGTAGTCTTCATTCTTATCTGGGTTTTAATGGATATTTTAGTAGAGGGGATCTCTCTGAAAATGGAGACAAATACTTCATTCAGCCTTTTGCTGTTTCTTTTTCCTTTTGCTTGACTTAGGTGCCAATATTTTAAAGAGATTCTATTGTTTCTCAGGCTATTTTTCTTCCTTTGATAGACTTAAATATTTTCTTCCTAATTCTTCTGGAGACCTAAGATGCATCACATTTTTTATTTTGGAGGGGGTTATTTAATTTTGAAGTTATCCCTAACCTGTCGTATTTTGTGAATATACATGTTTCCTTTCCTTGGTTCTTTTTCCGCTTTATGAAACCATCCCTCTCCCCTTGCTCTCAGAAGTTACATTTCTGTTTCTGTCCACTAGCCACTGAGGACTATTATAACCTCCTGGACTGCTAATGAGTGGCTGCGAAAATATATTTTTTGTTTCTTTCATGTTAGTGAGTTTTAAAATTCTTTCATTTTTGTCATAGGGCACTCTCTCATATTACATGGACACATAGTGCCTTTTAGTTTGCCCACAAGGCTATGGAATTAAATGGTGCAGTAGTCACTGTTAATGATTTTGCATCCCCTTGTAGACCTATTTCCATTCACTGTCAGAGATCAGTCTGGTATATTTCCCATCCGCACAGCCTCCTTCTGTACCTTTGCTGGGAAGCAGTAATTTCTCTTATCTAAAAATCTCACTTCCAACCCTTGTCCCAGTGAGGCATTTTGCCAATCTATGATTGAGTAATTAAAGACTCCCATTATTACTACCTGGCCTAATTTCACAGCTTCCACAATCTCAATTAATATTTCTATCTCCGTTTCCTGGTCAGGTGGGTTGTAACATATCCCTATTATGACTTTTTAATTATGTGAGAATGGAATTTCTACCCACAGAGATTCTACAGAAGTCCCTTTTTCTGATAAGATTTTTATCCTACTGCTTTGTAGAACTATCCTTCACGCAGTGCTATTACAGAAATGTATTTATTTATGTCTGTCTTCTTTGAAAGATGTATTTAAAGCAGCTTACAAAAATAGACAGGAAGATAAAAAAAGGAAATACAAATCAGAGGAAAAATAGGGGCAAAGTAAAATAAAAGCAGAAACATAAGATGTAGCCAGAATGAGCTCATGCATTGTAAGTGTTGGGTACTAGATGGACTGTGCTATAAACCTGCCTCGGAGTTTCCTCATGGCCACTGTGAAAAAGGAAATAGGATCGATTGCAGGGTTTAGAGCATCTCTGAGGTAGAATTAAACCAGGTGTTTAAGAAAGACACAAAAATCTCTTTTTCAGAGATTCAAATTTTGTCCCCTTGGTCCTGATAACATCCCTAATATTTTTATAGCAATGTAACATCTCACCATTTAACTTCCTAGTGTGTTTCCTAGCATAGGATTACTGACAAAATGGAAATGAATAGTTTTCTGCATGGCTCAAGTGAACTTCTGGTAAGTATTGAGCAGTAATGTGTTCAAAAGTATCCTCCCTGACAAATAACTGGCATGCAAATATTCTGTGTAGTCAGTTAATTGCAGGTCCCTATGTTTTAACAGTCAACTAAATAAGAGTTGATGTTCAGTCATGGTCATGGATGAACTCTGTTGGAACCCCAAATAAAAAGAAAACCAATTCTCCTTCACATGAAATGTCTACAAGTGGAGACAAGACTTTATACCAAAAGACATTTGAGATGAGATTCAATGTTTGGGTGGGCAGGTGGTTATGGCCACACCAGTTTGGCTTGTAAATGTCTCTTGTTAATGAATAAAGGCCTCAGAGTGTAAAACACCCTTAACTTTAAACAATGTGCTTAAGATAATCTGGTGGCAAAAATATTTGCTCTAACAGGTTACAAAATCATTTACAAAAATGTTAAATTAAACCACTAGCCCTGAAAGCAATCACTGATACAGGCTCTTTGCTTATGCATTTAGTTACAGAACAGTTAAAAGATTAAATATATTTACCAAAATCAATTATTTTAACTTTGGAATAATTGATCTTGTTATTCTCCCTGGTAGCAGTTAGAAAGCAAGGGCAACAGTCTACAGAGGACTTTTCTGTTCATGGTAGTAAAATAACACCTGCACATAGCGTTTTTCCAACTTGCTTCCTATAGCGGATGGAGTATTGGGTGGAGGGTGGATAAAGGAGTTTTGCCTGTAGTTGAGAAAACTATGGTCTCATGTCATAAAGGCAATAGTTGCAAATAAGGTGGTGATAAGATGCAGAGTTCAAACTTGTTTTATTCCACTGGAAATGATCTGCTGTCAGGCAACTGACTGACATCAGAGTCTTATGGAAATATTATATGCAGATTTAGTGTCTGTAATAGGATCAGTATGGGCATATCAGCTCATAGCTAATTTTTCCCACAAAGATCAGTTTAAAGATCACTAGAACTGTCCATCTAACTGATGACAATGTCACAAAGATGCTTTTAAGTCTATCAATGGCTAATAATGGAGCAGGCACCTGAAAGGCCCACCTGCTTCTTATGGAGAACACAAGCCTGGAAGAGATCCAGATCTTGAGGTTATAAAGGGCTATGCTCTTAAGATATGAGATATTCTAAACTTTGGTCATACCACAGAGAAGAATAGCTGAAGGGATGGTAACAAGGAAACATAGCATCTGGAACTGGAGTCCCCCTTTAGTGTGTCCCTAAACAGAGATTGGGGGCAAACTTATTCCCAGCAGGTGCTAAATTAGGCACATGTTTCTAATGCACTGTACTATATAACAAAGAGCCCTAGGTTTAGCATGCAAAGGTTCAATTAAATGTCGTATTAGAAGAACAAAGGCAGGGTTTACACAAAAGTTGGTTGGATAGTCCAGGTAAACTTAATAGGAGATAAGATTGGAAATGTTTCTACAAGTTCAATCAGAGAATAATTTCAAAACAATATCTGATCACTAGCAGCAGATGGGAGAGCTGGAGAGATCATGTTGAAGTCATTAGCATTGACACTTTGCACACCACAAAGCTTGTGCTTGTGCCCCTCTATATCATTTTCTTTAAAAAAAAAAAACTTCATTGAGATATAATTCAGATACCACAAAGATCTCATTTTTAAAAGTGTGCAATTCAGTTGTTTTTATAATAGTCACAAAGTTGTGCACGGACCACCACTAATTCTAGCACACTCCCCCCCCAAAAAGAAATCCCATTCCCATTAGTAGTCACCCCCGTTTGCCCCTCTTCCAGCTTCTGGCAACAACCAATTTATACTCTGTTTCTCTAGATTTGCCAATTTTGGACATTTCATATAAATAGAAGTATAAAATAAGTGGTCTTCTGTGTCTGGCTTCTTTAATTTTTTACACTGTTTTCAAATTTGACCCATGTTGTATCATGCATCAAAATTATGAATGAATAATATTCCATTGTATGAATATACCATATTTTGTTTACAGTTCATTAACTGATAGGCATTTTATTTGTATTTTGGATATTATGAATAATTCTGCTATGAACATTCATGTACAACTTTTTGTGTGAACATATTCTCATTCTCTGAGCAGTGGAACTGCTGAGCCGTACAGTAACTCTATGTTTGACTTACTGAGGAACTGCCAAACTGTATTTCAAAGCAGCTGTACTATTTTACACTCCCACCAACAATGTACAAGGGTTCAAATTTCTTCTCATCCTTGCCAACAATTGTTAGTACCCACACTTTTTGTTATAGCTATCGTAGTGATTATGAAGTGGTATTTTGTGATTTGAATTCCATTACTTCAAGGATTAATGATTCTAAACATTTTTTGTTGTATGCTTATTCATAATTTATCTTCTTTGGAAAAATTCTACTCAAATCCTTTGCCTATTTTAAAAATTGAGTTGTTTGTCTTTTTATTGTTGAGTGGTGATATTTCTTTGTATATTCTGAACAGAGGTCTTTTATCTGATTAGATTGGCAAAAATTTTCTCCCATTTAGCAGGATGTGTTTTTCTTTCCTAGTGATGTCCTTTGGAGCACAAATACTTTTTATTTTGTGGAGCTCAATTTATCTATATATGTTTTTCACTGCTCCTGTTTGGTATTATATCTAAGAAACCATTGCCTAATTCAAGGTCATAATGGTCTATTTCTGTTTTTATTTGAGAATTCTATAGTTTTAGCTCTTACATATAGCCCTCTTACTCATTTTAAATTAATTTTTGTATATGATGTGAGGTAGGGGACTACCTTTATTCTTTTGCATTAGATATCCAGTTGTCCTGGTAACATTTGTTGAAGCACTGCTTTTTCCCCACTGAATTATCTTAGTGGACTTGTTCAAAATTAATTGACTTAAGATGTGTGTTTATTGCTGGATTCTTAATTGAACTACATTGGTCTATATTTCTATACTTATGCCATTAATACTGCATAGTTTATAGTAAGTTTTTTGCACCTCAAAATTTAATGTTATTTTGATGTGTTTTTAAAATTTGGTTTCTATTTTTTATATTAAGACTATTTTTGGAGTAGTTTTAAGTCCACAACAAATTTGAGGGGAAGATGCAGATATTTCCCATATATTCCCTACCCCCATATCTATCTGTGTAGCCTCCTCCATTATCAACATTCTCCACCAGAGTGGTACACTTGTTACAACTGATGAACTAACATTGACAAATCATGATCACAAAGTCCATGGTTTACATTATGGTTCACTCTTGGTGTTGTATATTCTATGGGTTTGGACAAATGTGTAATAGGTAACTACTATTATGGTATTATATCAAGTATTTTCACTGACTTAAAAGTCCTCTGTGCTCTGCCTATTCATCCCTCCCCAACCTCCAACTGCTGGCACCCACTGTCCTTTCCTCTGCCTCCAAAGTTTTGCCTTTTCCAGAATGTCATATTATTGAAGTCAAACAGTATGCAGCCTTTTCAGAATGGCTTATTTCACTCAGTAATATGCATTTAAATTTTCTCCATATTTTTTGTGGCTTGATAGCTCTTTTGTTTTTAGTCCCGAATGACATTCTATTATCTAGATGTACCTTAGTTTATTTATTCATCATTTACTAAAGGACATTTTGATTGCTTCCAAATCCTTGCGATTATAAATACAGATACTATAAACTTTGTGTGCAGATTTTTTTGTAGACATAACTTTTGAACTCTTTTGGGTGAATACCAAGGAGGGCAGTTGCTGGATTGTATGGTAAGAGTATGCTTAGTCTTGTAAGAAACTGTTAATCTTTCTTCCAAAGTCACTATACCATTTTGTTTTCCTACCAGCAGTGAATGATAGTTCCTATTGCTATATATCCTTATCAGCATCTAGTATTGTCAGTATTTTAGATTTTGGCCATTCTACTAGGTGTCTGTCTAGTAACAGGTTACTTTTTTTGTTGTTGTTGAAGTTACTTTATTATTTTTTAGTAAATTTGTTGGGGTAACATTGGTTAATAAAATTAGAGGTTTCAGGTGTACAGTTCTATAAATACATCACCTGTATGTTGTATTGTGTGTTCACTACCCAAGTCAAGTCTCCTTCTGTCACCATTTATCCTCCTAGTGACATTGTTGAAAATTGAAATGTATGAGTCTTCCAATGTGGTTCTACTTTTTCAAGATTTTTTTGTAGAAACATTGAGCTTTATTTGGTCTACAATGTAATAAATGTAAGAATAAACCTGTATAGCAAACTATAAACAATATATAGGGTTATGTCATTTATTTCCAGGTGTATCTCCAAGGACAAGAGTATTTTAGCTATTCTGCATCCTTAACATTTTTTTCATGAATTTTGGGATTAGTTTGTCAATTTCTGCTATGATAAACTTTGTCCATTTTTATTGGGAATGTCTTAATTTCTCCTTTATTTCTGAAGAATAGTTTTGCTGGATGCACAAATTTGGTTGACAATCTTTTTCTTTTAACACTTTGAATATGTCATCCCATGGCCTTTTGGTCTTTGTGCTTCAATGAGAAGTCAGCTGTTAATCTTATTGAGAATTCATTATGTTTAATAAGTCCCTTTCCTCTTGCTATTTTCCAGATTCTTTATGTCTTTAACTTTTGACAATTTTTCAATGATGTATCTAGATGTAGATATCTCTGAATTTATCTTATTTGGAGTATATTGAGCTTTTTGGATGTGCAGATTAATCTTTTCCTTTAAATTTGGGAAGTCTTAAGAAATAATTTCTTCAAATATTTTTATGCCCTTCTCCTTATCCTCTTCTTCTTGGACTCCCATTATGTGTATATTGGCATGCTTAGTGGTGTTCCAGAGATCTCTGAGCCTCTTTTCATTTTACTTCTTTTTTTTCCCTTTCTGTTATCCAGATTGGGTATTCTCTGTTGACCTGTACAAAGTTTGCTAATTCTTTTTAAATTTCAGTTATTAAAATTTTCAACTTCAGAATTTTTAATTGGCTTCTTCCCTTTCTTCAAATAATTTCTGTTCCCTTATTGATATTCTTTATTTGGTGAAACATCATTCTTATCCTTTCTTTTATTGTTTAGACATGGTTTCCTTTAGGTCTTTGAACATATTTATGACAGCTGATTTTAAATCTTTATCTGGTGAATCCAACTTCTGGTCTTCCTTAGAGATAGTTTCTATTCATTGCTCCCTCTCTACACCCCCAGTATCTTTGCAAGTCTTGTACATGTTTTGTGGAAAACTGCACCTTTTAAATAATGTGTCAACTCTGAAGTTCAGACTCTCCTTTTGCCTAGGATTTGCTATTTTACTATTAATTATTATTGTTGTTTTTGTTTTATTTAGTGACTTCCTGGATGTATTCAGAAAGTCTTATTGTTGTTGTTGTTGTTGTTGTTGATAATGGCCATCAGTTTGTTTAGTTGTCATGTAATGATTGGACAGAGATTTCCTTAAATACCTTGAATCAAGAAGTCTCTGAGCCATTGCTAAGGGGTTTTGTGTATGTGTTGGGCATGCTTTTAGTGCTCCAATGGAACTAGAGAGATTAGGGCCTCAGATTTTCCCAGAGCTTGCACACAGCTTCACACATGCAGACTGCCCTGTGCATGCATATCACAATCTCAGGCAGCTGTGATTTAAACAATAACAACAGTTTGTTTTTGTCAAATTCTTGGTGAGAAGGACTGTTTACACAAAGTGAATTTTGAAGAAAAATAAAGACAAGCTCTTAGAATGTAAGTGTTCAATAAGCTGCTAAACAGAACAAATAGTGACAATTCTCTAGGAGTGGGACTTTTGGAGAGCTCTAGGTTAATTTGTAGCACCTTCCCCAGGGGCTGCTAGGCTGCTGGTTCTCACAGTTACTACTACATTTGTGAGGCTGTTAGAATTTTACAAATTTTTATTTATTGATTTGTTTTTAGAAAGAGGAAAAGGGAGAGAGAAAGAGAAGGAGAGAAACATCAATGTGAGAGAGAAAGATTGGTTGGTTACCTCTCATGCATGCCCCAACTGGGGACTGAAACTGTAACTCAGGTAAGTGCCCTGACCAGGAATCAAACTGGTGACATTTTGCCTTGCAAGATGATGCCCAGCTGAGCCACCACTTTTCAAAGCAGACTGTTGGATTTTTTAGCTACTGCAGAGCTGAGGAGAGGGGCTATTCTTACAGAGACTTAGTCTTTTTCTTGAATTAACACTCCTTAGATTATTCCAAACCTTCAGTTCATTTTCAGAGTTCAAAAATGTTGATTTTCACAGCTTTTGCCAGTGTTCTGATTGCTTTTATGGTAGAGGAGATTTTGGAGGTCCCTATTCTACCATTTCTGAGGCGGAGTCGTCTATTGTTTTCTTTTGATGTAGTCCATCAAGATTCAATTAGCCCAGTATGTTGTTGACTGGAATATTTTCATGAATAATCCTTATTTTTTCTCTTTGTTAGGAGCAAATACAAATTTTAAGCTACCTCTCTTCTTAGGGTTAGAAAGAAGTCGGGTGATTATCAAGGGAGGAATTGATGCTTTCAAGGCCACAGATACTCTACATTTGGAGAGTATATATTTACATGGTGATAGTAACCAGTAAGATTTTAACATATCAGGAATGTAGCCACTCTGGATAAAAAGAAGAAATAATATTTCAGTAGAAACATAGGTTTATAAGCCCTTCATGGTTTTGGATACTTTTCTCAAGTAGTTTCAGTATTATCATATTACATGTATTTTAAGGCAAATTATTGATTGTCTAAACAACATTAATATTAGCTAAATAGTGGTTTCTAGATTCCATTCTCAAAAATACTAGCAAACTAGAAAAAATAATAAATATATAAGTAGACAATTAACAGAGTAAAAAAGCAACCATGGAATGGAATAAAGTATTTGGAAATCATATATCTGATGAGATTAATACTCAATATATAAGGAAATTCTGTAACACATCATTAACAACAACAAAAGCACAAACAGCCTTATTAAAATATGGGCAGAGCACTTCTGGCCAAGATGGAGGCATAGGTAGACACACTGTGCCTCCTCTCACAACCAAGATTAAGGATAACAAAAATATAGAACCAAAAAACCCCAACCAGAACAGATAGAAAATTGAATTGTATGGAAGTCCGACAATGATTCACCCAGATCAGTAAGAGGGGCAGAGTTGGCAGCCAGCAGAGAGGGGTCCTGGCAGGAAAAAGCAGTGGCTAGTGACCCTGGATGTGCAGGCAGCGGTTGGCACACCCCAGGTGCACAGGCGGTGGTTACCCAGCGCAAGGAGGCAATGGGCAGACCAAGCTAGGCGCACAAGGCAGTTGGCCGAGGTCACACATTGGCATGCAGATAAGCCAGGCAAAAAATGGGCAGCAAGACAGACCTTGCCACACAGGGCCCCAGCACCAGGAAATAAAGCCTAAAAGCACTGATTGAAAACACCTGTGAGGGTTGAGGTGCCAGGAGAGAATCCCAGCCTCATAGGAGAGTTTGTTAGAGAGTCCCACAGGGTCCTAGAATGTACACTAGTCCACCCACATGGGAATCAGCACCAGAAGGGCCCAATTTGCTTGGGGAAAGCAGCAGAAGGGACTGGAATCCATGAGAGAGTGGAGCAAGTGCCATTGTTCCCTTTTGGACCCTGCCCCCACATCCAGCATCACAACCCAGCAACTGGGTTGCCCTACCCTGGTGAACACCTAAGGCTCCACCCCTCATTAACAGCTGCAACCAGACCAAAACAAAACAAAACAAAACAAAACAAAACAAAACAAAAAATGGCTCAAATGGGAGAACAGATCAAAGCCACAGAGCTAATTCATCTAAGCAACCAAGAGACAGCCAACCTATCAGATGCAGAGCTCAAAGCACTGATAGCTAACCTATCAGAAGCACAGTTCAAAGCTCTGGTGATTAGGAATCTCACAGAATTGGTTGATTTTGGTCACAAATTAGATGAACAAATGAAGGCTACAATAAATGAAATAAAGAAAAAACGCACAAGGAACCAATAGTGATGGGAGGAAAACTGGGACTCAAATCAATGGAGTGGACCAGAAGGAAGAAAGAAACAACCAAACAGAAAAGAATAAAGAAACAAGAATTCAAAAAAATGAGGAGAGGCTTAGGAACCTCTAGGACATCTTGAAATGTCCCAACATCCAAATTATAGGGGTACCAGAAGGGGAAGAGGAAGAGCAACAAGTGGAAAACTTATTTGAACAAATAATAAAGGAGAACTTCCTCAGTTTGGCAAAGAAAATAGAATTCCAGGAAGTCCAAGAAGCTCAGAGAATCCCAAAGAAGGTGGACCCAAGGAGGAACACAACAAGGCACATCATAATTAGATTAGTCAAGATTAAAATGAAGGAGAGAATTCTAGAAGCAGCAAGGGATAAGGGCACAGTCACCCACAAAGGACTTCTTATCAGACTGTCAGCTGATTTCTCAAAAGAGACCTTCCAGGCAAGAAGGGGCTGGAAAGAAGTATTCCAAGTCATGAAAGTCAAGGACCTACACTAAGATTGTTCTATCCAGCAAAGCTGTCATTTAGAATGAAAGGGAAGATAAAGGACTTCTCAGATAAGGTCAAGTTAAAGGAGTTCATCATCACCAAGTCCTTATTATACAAAATGTTAAAGGGACTTCTCTAAGAAAAAGAAGATACAAAATAGGACGGTAAAAAGACAGCAAACTCACAGATATTAACAACCACACCTAAAAGAAAAGCAAACGATTAGAACAGGAGCAGAAACACAGAAATGGAGATCACATGGAGGGTCAGCAACAGGGGAGTGGGAGGAGGAGAGAGGGGGAAAAGTTAAGAGAATAAGTAGCATAGATGGTAGGTAGAAAATAGACAGGGGGAGGGCAAGAATAGTGTGGGAAAAGTAGAAGCTAAAGAACTTATAACTCATGGACATGAACTAAAGGGCGGAATGTGGGTGGAAGGGGGTGTGCAGGGTGGAGGGGAATGATGGGGGAGAAATGGGACAACTGTAATAGCATAATCAATAAAATAAAATAATAAAATGTAAAAAAATATATACATTAGGAAAATGAAAGAAAATAAATAAATAAAATATGGGCAGAGGATTTGAATATACATTTGTTCTAAGATGTAAAAAGTCCAAAAAGCACATAAAAACATGCTCAACATCACTGACCAAGTGAAATGTAAATCAAAATCACAATGAGATACCCATTAAGAAGGCTACTTTATGGATTAAGTTGTGCTTCCTCACACCCCCAAATTCATATGTTGAATTCCTAACCCACAGTTCTTTAGAATGTGATTGCTTTTGAAGACAGGGCCATTAATGAAATGATTAGAGTTAAATGAGGTCATAAGACTGAGGCCCTAATTCAGTAGGATTGGTGTCCTTAAAAGAAGACAGACACCACAGATGTTCACACACAGAGAAAAAGCTGTGTGAGGACACAAGGAGAAGGCAGTCATCTGTAAGCCAAGTACGAAGACCTTAGGAGAAACCAGAGCTGTTGATACTTTGATCTTGGGTTCCAGCTTCCAGAATTGTGAAAAAAATAGATTTCTATTGCTTAAGCCACTCAGTCTGTGGTATTTTGTTATAGCAGTCCTAGGAAACAAATACAGCTAATATCAAACATTTTTTAAAAATACATGAAAAATAACAAGTGGTTGAAAGGTGAAAGCAACAAGATGTCCACTGACAGATGAATGGATGAACAAAATGTGGTATATACAAGTAATAGAATATTATTTATACTTAAAAGAAAGGAAACTTTGACACATGGGACAACATGGATGGACCTTGAAGATATTATGCTAAATGAAATAAGTCAGTCACAGAAAGACAGTGTATGATTCCACTTATGTGAGGTATCTAGAATAGTTATATTCATAGAAACAAGAAGTAGAATAGTGGTTGCCAGAGGTCAGGTGTGGTGGGTGGTGAGTATTGTTTAATGGGTATAGAGTTTCTGTTTTGCAAGTAGAAGGAGTTCTGAATACTGGTTGTAGAAGAATGTGATTGTACTTAACACTACTGAATAGTGCCCCTAAGAATGGCTAAGATGGGAATTTTTATATAATATGTGTTATAGCACTGTGTGGGTGTGTCATTATAGAAGTATGTAAATGCAAAAATGCATTGGGGGAATACTTTTATTATTTATTCAGGGACCAATGGCTAGGGTGAGTGGAAGGCTTAAACAGAGAGGACTTGTAAGGGCAACCTTGACCTGTGGTTTAAAGACAGAGCCTTGTGCACGTGGCTATGAAGTGGTACAGTGTTGGGATCTAAGGGAAGAAATCATGCACTGTGGGTGCATGGGTGCATGTGCACTGAATAGCAGTGCTATTAAGTAGCAGGAAGATGAACTAAGATAAAAGCAGACAGGGTACTGAGGTGGTTGTTGAATTTGGATTTCCCCAGTGAGCTAGCAGCTGGTTCCGTAAGTCAGGGAACTACAGGCTGGATTCTGAACTAGGTGAGCAGCACTTTTAAAATTGGTCATTCATGTTGTCAGTTTACTCTTGTCACTTGGGAAAAATACACAAGAAGATGAAAAAATGTGAGCCCTTGTCTAAGCAGGGAGACCAAGCATTAATGGCTGATTTCATAGAGAGACTATTCCTTTCAGCAGGATTCTAATTACATGAGTTTATTGATCACACATATTCTGCTATCCACATCTACTCATTTGCACGCTTCAAATGAGGAGAGTAGCCAAGGAACTCTGTCCAGGACAATGAAAAAACCACTGCCATGACACTCAGATAGCATCTCACACTTGTCATCAGGAGTCTTCTGCCATCTGTCCAAGGGAACAATCTGACAGAGCATACAGGATGAAATTTTGCTAGCTTCTGTCTTTAGATAAGAATGCTATCACTGGCTGAACATATTTTATGTATAACCTACCAGCTGCAAAGACCACTCAAGCATCATGTTTAAATATATTTGATAGTATTTGGAATTCCTGTTAACTCTTGCCAGGGTGTGTGGGCTTTAAAAAACATATCACATTACACAATAGCTGCTCAGATTAAACAGAGAAACATATACCAAAAATGACTGTTGTCCATTCTCAAATGCAAGGGATGGGGGGTGAGAAACCTGTATTTGAGCAGGTGGATGGGGGTGGTTGCGGACAGTGCACAGAGTCTCTTAAAGGAACATGTTGTAATTCACCTCTTTTCTCTGTCTCCTGATTTCAAGTGGGACTTAAAATGGGGGAGCCTCAGGATGGCAAAGCTTTTCCTTCCCCTGTAGCTCAACTAGCCTCTCACTGTTGGCTGATTTCAAGTCTAATTCTTACAGTTTAGACTATTTTCAATAAGTCCAGGATCAATGTTTATAGAAATTGGAATGCAAATTCATGTTTATCTGTAACACTGTTATTTTTCTCAAGAATTTGTACAAATTAATGGTAAATTTTATGTGTCATATATCGCAACCTAATGCTGTGGAAATCCTCTAAAGGAAATAACATGGTGTAATTTGTCCTGAAATCACACTGAGTTTTATCAATAATAATAACAAAATAATGCTTCTTCGTCATTGCTTCAGTGTTTTGTATCCCTTTTTTATAGTCTAAACACTTAAGTGTGTGTCTACTTGGGACAAGAAAATTATTTTATATAACTATAGTACAGTTATTAAAATCAGAAAATATAAAACTTATGCACTATTATATAATTTGTAGTTCATATTCAAATGTAATCAGTTGTCCCCAAAGTGTTCTTTTATCCAAAAATGTTCAGGTATTTGTAATATCTTTTTAAATTTCTTTAACATGGAATAATTCCTTGGATTTCCTTTGTTTTTTTTTGACCTTGAGTTTGTGTTGAAGAGGACAGTTGGTTATGTTTTAGAGTATCCTTCAATTTGGATGTGTCTTGTTTCCTTAGAAAAAAACATGATTTCAGTTTGTCCAAATATTGGTGATGTTAACCTTAATCATACCATTCAGGCTGTGCCTCTCAGTTACTCTACTTAAAATTACCATTTCTCCTTTGTAAATAATATGTAATTTATGGGGAGATATTTGGAAATTATGTATCTTGTCCTCATCAAACTTCCACCCTTCCTTTTACAATCCATTGATGATTTTCTAATTCATCATTATGTAACCACCAGTTGGAATTCTATTGAGAAAGAGTTTTTTTCCCTTCTCCCCTTTATTTATTTTTTATGTGTGAGTTTATTTATATCACAGTGATTCATGGACTCTTATTCTGTTCAATAAGTAATAATACATTACTACCAATATTTATTTTTATACTCAAATTTTCTCAGATTTTGTCAGTGGGAGCAACATCACTTTGACTTTGGGATGAAGATCAACAACTAAAGTAGAATGTCCAGCCCTGGCTGGTGTGGCTCAGTGGATTGAGAGATGGCCTGCAAACCAAAGGGTCACAGGTTGATTCCCAGATTAGGGCTCATACCTGTGTTGCAGGCCAAGTCCCCAGTAGGAGGTGTGAGAGAGGCTCTTCATCTCTTTCTCCCTCCCCTTCTATCTAAAAATAAATAAAATCTTTAAAAAAAAGAATACTGAATAAAGTAGAATGTCCAGGAGCATTATCAATAATAAGCAAAATTTTTAAAGGTATATTTTTCTCCAAATAGTACGGTTCCATTTTGCTGACATAGTAATTCATGGGCATCTTGGAAGAAGAGCTGGGTCCTTCATGACTTATTGGTCCTGTGGTATACCAGCAGTGCGTGCTTACTGATATGCTCGAAGTCTCTGAGGTTCTCACTGTGCCAGATCACAAATGATTTCAATTTGTAGCCTAGAGCTTTCCCCCCAAGCAAGACTGTTATCCTGTCTTTTAAAGCCTTGAAGCATAGACTTGGTCTCCTTATGGATGAAATTCCTTTCAGGTCTTAGTTTCCAGAATGGCAAAGTTTCATCTATATTGAATATTTGCTCTGGCAAGTAATTTTTCTCCATGATCAGTTTATCTAGTGTTTCCAATAATTCCTCAGCTGCCTTCACATCAGCACTCACAGACTCACCACTCACTTTCACATAATATGATAAATAATAATACATGAATCATTTAAGCCACCCAGAGCTAGCAGTAAATTCAACATCATAGTGGGGTCCAACCTTTTCTTTCAATGTTGCAAACCAACTTTTTGCTTTGGCTGTGATCATCATAGTGCTGAGAGGCATACGCTTCTGTGTTTGGTCCTTGATCTAGGTCATTTGAAGTTTCACCACATCTGAAATAGGCTCTTCTCGAAGAGAAGACTATTTTTGTTAGTCTCATTGTCTTCATGAAGCAGATCTTTTGACACCTTCCATCACTTTGTTCTTCTTCAAGATTACAGCTGTGGAGGAATGAACATGCCTGACTGGTGAGCAATAACCATTACTGATTTTCCATCTTTGTAATCCTTAATCACTTTTAATTTTGTTTCCAGGTCAGTCACTTGATATGGCCTCTTACTGGAAGCATTACCATTAGTTTTGTGTATACTTAGGGGCCATGATGAACAAAACAACATGAAACTAAATCAAGCACAAGAGAAAATCATGCAATTGAGAGATGTGGTAAACATGTCAACGTAAAATAGCATACCATTTTACAGCAAACCTTTTTATAAGTAGAGAAAGTAAATGCTAAAATAATAGTAAAAATTATAGTATAGTAAATACATAACCCAATAACACTGTTGTTTATTATTATTATCAAGTATATGTAATGAAAATAATTGTATGTTCTATACTTTTATACAACTGGCAGTACAGATTTGTTTACACCAGCATCGCCACACATATATGCCATCATATTATGACAGCTACATGTCACTAGGTGATAGGAATTTTTCACCTCCATTATTATTTTATGGGAGCACCATACAAGCAGTCTGTCCCTGACTGAACATTGTTACGTAGTGTATGACCGTATAGCCTCTCCAGTTTTCTTATGATTGGTGGTCATATGATATATGACTGCTGTTTCTGGAATTCCAATTGCAGTTATGTTAAACTGCGTACTGTTTTTCCGCAGGTCACTGGAGCTCTATTAACTTTTTATTTGTCTTATTTCTCCCTGCTATTGTTTGGATAGTTTCTCTTTTTATGTCTTCACTTTCACTGATATTTTCTTCTATGTTGTCTAATAAGCTATTAATTGCATGTATTTTATTTTACATTTCAGATTCTGTGTTCTTCAGCTCCAAAGTTCCATTTGCTATTTTTTAACTTCTTCCATTTTACTCCTCATTATGTTCTTTTCTTTCTTCTTTAAATACTTGATCATATTTATAATATTTATATTTATAATAACTATATTATAGTCTTTCCTGTTATCTCTTTGCCTGCTTATTGATTTTTTTCCTCTCTTTTTTGGGTGATGTTCTCTTGTTTTTTCACACATCTGGTAATTATTCATTAGATGCTGAACATTAGGAATATTATTTTATTGGTATTTAAGTGTAGATTGTTGTCTTTTTTTTAAAGAAGATTGATTTTTGTTTTAGCAGGCAGTTGGTTTACTTGTGATTCAGCTTAATTTTTTGATATCTGTTAAAGCATTTTGGGGGTAGTTATAGAGTGGTCTTTACTCTAGAACTGGCTTAGCCCTACTCACAAAATATGATCTTTCTAGAGAGTAAATGCCTTGGTTGATCAAAAAAGTCTCTTTGCTTTGGTTGGTCAAAACTTGCAACTCCGAGCCCTAAATGAGTTCTTGGAGCTGTTCACCTTACAGCTCCCTGGTAGTTTTTAGTTCATCCTTGTAGAGTTTCATCCTGTGTATGACAGCTTAGTGTTAAGGAACATTCAAATTCACCCACGATGGTGATTTGGGGGTTCTTTCTTTGTGTATTTACCTTTTCTCCAATATTCTGCCTCACAAATTCCAACTGCCTCAGCCATTCGGAACTCCAGTCTTTGTCTTCTCAACTCAGAGTGATCACTATGCTCTGTTGTGTTCCCCTTCCTCGCGCTGCAGTTTAGAAAGTGCCTACAGGATAATCATTGGGATCACATTATGTCTTTTCTTTCAGGGAGCAGAGTCCTGTATTACTTGTGCAAAACCTGAAACAATTTTTTATGTTTTGTTCAGTTTTTCACTGTAAGAGGACATGTCTGTGCCAATTTATCTATCACATTTAGAAGCAGGAGAGTACACAAATGTTTTTTATTATAAAATTAATTTCATTAATAGAAATAGGACTATTCAAGTTTTCTATTTATTTTCATGCTAGTTTTTATAACAGTAGCTTTCTAAATGGCATTTTTACTTTTTATTTTTACCTAATTTAATTTGTCCTTTACATCATTCCAGGTTATTCTTCTGAAATCTTGGTTTTTGTTTGTTGTTGCCAAAATCTTGTATGTCTTTCCTTTGTTCTCAGTGTAATCATCTATTTCCTCAGCTGATATTCAATATCTTGTGTAATCTGGTCCCAAATGTTGGCTTAACTATTACCTTTTCTAGATGTTTAAAAAAATTTTTTTTCATATGAATGGACCTGTCAGAATCATATTAATAAATTACTTTTCTGTTTCAATAGCTTTTTAAACATGCACATGTATTTTATACATGATGCATCTTATATAGTGTATCTCTTCTGCCATATCAATATTTTTTAGTCTTTATAGAAGCCCAGTGCCTTGCACAACACCTGGATATAGTAGGTACTCATTCCATAACTATTTCCTTGTTCTCTGAGAGAAGGGATCCTGGACCCTCGAAAACATTAAAGTATTTATAAAGATGAAGGGAAATTAAGAAGGTAGGAATGAAGGAAATAACTGAAGGCAAGTGCTGAAGATACACCATTGTATCTTTATAATTTTTCCAAACATCAATATTTCTGTTCCAAGCTGTACATCTCCAGTAGTTCATTGTTTAATACCATCATACTGTGTGTGAGTGGGACAGTATGAAGAGGGTAAAAAAAAACCAAAACAATAATTTTTGACCACTTACAGTCTGGTTGGGAGTCTAAACACACACATATAAACATGAATATGACATTTATTTTATTCAACACCCTTTATTCTCTTTCTTCTTCTTCTCATAGGCTGCTTTTAATTTTGGTAGAGTGCTGAGTTAAATCTCATCTATCTGACTACCCAAGACCATTTATCTTAGACATTGAGAGAAGGATTAGAAAGTTACTTAACCTTTCATAGAAGGTTTTGCATAAAGAGAGTCATCTTACTTAATATGGAAACTTTTCACTAAATTTAATACATTGATTTATATTATCAATAATTTAGGAAACTTCAGCAACATCATCCAAATCATTATAAAAAGAGCATTTTAGTGTTTTGTTGACTAAGTACCAGGAGCTGTATGATTTAAAACTCATATATCAAGTTCAATAACATGCAAGTGAAGTGTTAATCAATTTTGTGTAAATTTACCCAGTAGGTGAGCACATATTATGCTTTGGAGACTTTGTAATGAGGAGTAGCCCTAGTCACAGGATGAGAGGAAACCAAAATCCTAACCCTGACCTGTTAGCTCAGTTGGTTAAAGCATCATCCCAGTAGGCCAAGGTTATGGGTTTGGTCCCTAGTCAGGGCACATACAAGAATCAACCAGTGAATGCATAAATAAGTGGAACAACAAACTGATGTTTCTCTCTGTCTCTATAAAATCAATTAATAAGTTTTTTTTAAAGAATCATTAAAATAAAAGCCCTACCCTTGCTCCAAGTCAATTTTTTAATTTTTTAATTAAATTTATTAGGGTTACATTGGTTAATAAGATTATATAGGTTTCAAATGTACAATTCTATGATACATAATCTGTGTATTGCATTGTATGCTCACCACCCAAAGCCAGATCTTCTTCTATCTCCATGTATTTGACCTCCTTTACCCTTTACTGCCCCCAAACCCTCTTCCCTTTGCTAACCACCATACTATTGTCTGTGTCTATAAGTTTTTAGTTTGTTTTTCTTGTTTGTTCATTTGTTGTTTTCAATTTTCTGTCTTACATGTGAGTGAAATCATTTGGTTCTTGACTTTTTCTGTCTGACTTATTTCATTTGGCCTGGCATTCCAAGTCAATCTTCATAAGGAACTATTTAAATTAAGCCATCCACACAAATGAGACACTCTCTTCTATCACCTCTATTGTCCTAAAATGGATTATGAGAGAAGCAGGGCAGTGCTATTTGCACATAATCTTTTTCAAGTCAGAAACGTCATTCATCCTGCAGCCTGGAGGCCAAAATCATCCTGGAGCAAGAAGTTGAGACTGAGATGAGAGGATGATAATGCATTTTGTTTGTTATTCAATCTTATATGCCAATCTACTTAGGCATACACCTTCTCTCCCCACTAAATAGTTCTGAATCCTCAGGAAATGAGTTTGTGCTATGCATGGAGAGGTGTCTAGTAAATGCTTGTTAGACAACTTAGAGTCATCAAAAGTATCACTTTTGTTCAGTGGGTTTAACTGAAGCTCCATTCTTTCTGTCCACTCATAGACATAAAGAATGTTTTAAAATCTCATGTGTAATGAGGGGATAATGGGGACAACTATAACTGAACAAAAATAAAAAAAAATCTCATACTTACTGACTTTTTACACTAACACTCACACATAAGTACCCTCACACAACTGCTTTGACAATGATGATGAATTTAGTCAAGCAGTTAGTTTTTTGGTGATTGGTTTTCTGGCATTTTATATAATTAGATCATTATATTTTTTAAATAATCAATGAGTGCTTGAACAAGAAAGTTGTTTCTCTTTAAATTATTTAGTAAAACAATGTGTACCATATATATGTACAGTGCTAGAAAAACCATCTTTGCAGATGTTTCATGGCAAAACAGACAAGGAGTCAAAGTGATTTTTTTTTTAAATTTTGGAGTCAAAGGGGACTTTTAATTTTTAGTCCTTAAATATTAAACTTGAAATCACTTCTTCATAATAAAGTGTTTGTTATCACAAATACATACATTTGAATTTGGAAATACCATGTCTCATAGAAGGATGCAGAGAGAAGAAGAGAGGAAAAATACATATTAGTCACTGTGCAGGTTATTTAGCCTGTACCTACTCATCCAACAAAAAGTGTATTGAGAGCCTACTGTGTTCCAGGCACTGTTGTAGTTCACTGCAATAAACAAAGCAAGTTCCTGCTATAGGGACTTTGGCAGTAGGATGGGAGCAGAAGAGGTAGAAAGAAAGAAGGAAGAGGAAGGAGGGAAGGAGAGAAGGAAAGGAGGGAGAAAGAAAGGGTCTATGTAGCATGTTATGTGGTGATAAATGCCAAGAAGAAATCAAAGCAGGGCAATAGGGTTGAGAAGCGCCAGGCAGTTTTAGGCAAAGTTTCACTATGTGGAATAACTAGGGTTGACTCTATTGATGGTGTGACATCTGAGCTGAGACCTGAAGATGTGAAGGAGAGAGCTTTGAGGATGTCTGAAGGAAAGGAATTCTGATAAAGGAAACAGCAAGAATAAACCCTAACCCATAATTTGTTACAGTCAATGAGCCAATACTGACATATCATTATTAAGCAAAGTCCATAATTTATATACAGTTCACTCTTGGTACTGTAAATTCTATGGTTTTTGAAAAATGTGTAATGTCACATATGTACCATTTATATTATCATACAGATAGTTTCACTATGCTAAAAACCCTCTGTGCTCCACCTTTTCATGCCCCCCTCCTATTCATGCCCCTAAACTCTTGGCAACCACTTATCTTTTTACTGTCTCCACAGTTTTGCCTTTTTCAAAATGTAATACAATTGGAATCATAGAGTATATAGTCTTTTTAGATTGTCTTCTTTCACTTAGTAACATGCATTTAAGGTCCCCCATGTCTTTCTGTGACTTGATTATTTCTTTTTAGCACTGAATAATACTCCATTGTCTGGATGTACCACAGTATCATTCACTTACTGAAGACATTTTTATTGCTTCCAGATTTTGGCAATTATGAATAAAATTGCTATAAACATCCATGGACAGGTTTTGTATGAACACATGTTTTTAGTTCATTTGGGCAAATACCAAAGAGCACAATTGCTGGATCATATGGTAAAAATATGTTTAGTTTCGTAAGAAACCACCAAACTATCTTCCAAAACAGCTCTACCATTTTTCATTTCCACCAGCAATGAATGAGAGTTCCTATTGCCCCCACAACATCACCAGCATTTGGTATTGTCAGTGTTTTAAATTTCTGTTCTTTTAAAAGATGTATATTAGTATCTCCTTATTTTAATTTGCAACTCTCTAATGATATATGATGCTGAATATATTTTCATATGCTTATTTACCATCTGTATTTGCTTAAGTATATCTTCTTTGGTGAGGTGTCTGTTCAAATTATTTACCCAATTTTTCATTATGTTGTTCATTTGATTATTACTAAGTTATGAGAGTTCTTTGTACATTTTGGATATCATCCTTCATCACATATAACTTTTGCAAATATTTTCTTCCAGTGTGTGGTTCATCTTCTGATTCTCTTGACAGTATCTTTCATCATGTAACATTTTACATCTAATTATTTATGTACATATTTTATATTTTTCCCAACTAGAATATAGTCTCCATGACAACAGAGACTTTGTTTATGCCTGGGGAAAAAGTAGGTAGTCAATAAATATGATCAAGGAGAAACAGAGGGTATTAGTCAAAGGATAAAGTTTTAATTATACAACAAGAATAAGTCCTAGAGATCTACTTTATAGCATAGAGACTATAGTTAACAATACTGTACTGTACACTGAAAAATGTGGTGATGGCCCTCTTACATTATGTTAAGTGTTCTTATCACACACAAAAAATAATAATAAATAAAGAGGGCAGGTGGGAACTTTTAGAGGTGATATATACTTATGACATAGATTGTGGTGATGGTTGCATGGATGTATACTTATCTCCAAACTCATCAAGTCACATACATTAAGTATGTACAGCT
The DNA here is from genome assembly GCA_004027475.1 of Anoura caudifer. Taxonomy (NCBI): domain Eukaryota; kingdom Metazoa; phylum Chordata; class Mammalia; order Chiroptera; family Phyllostomidae; genus Anoura; species Anoura caudifer. The sequence goes on from PVKU01002448.1 coordinate 200,236, forward strand.
TTTTATATGTCAATATATATCAATAAAGTAGTTTAAATAAATAAATAATGATTGAATTGTTTAGATGAATTTTAGTTGTTTTTATATTTTTCTTTGTTAAAGTTTAGCTTACAAAAAAAGCCTTTGTTTTTCAGAGATAATAGCAATAAAAAAACCAAATCTATCTATATATACATAGAAAAAAGTTGCATAAACTATATTCCTAAATTAATATTTTACTCAATTGGCAATTTATTTTTAGAACAGTTATTATGTACATAATTCTTCATAAATCATCATTTTTAGAGCACTTCAATTCATTAAAGTGTAATTAGCTGTCTTTATAAGGTACTAATTAAAAGTGAAAAAGCAAGCTGCAGAGTTGAAGAAGATATTTGCACTATATTTATTTGACAAAGGGCTAATATTTATATTAAATATATTTATTGGCTTTATATATTAAATATAAAGCCACAGGGTTTTATATTTATACAGAATATAAAACAAATTATTGCAAATAAATACTAAAAATTCAGAAAACCCAATAGAAAGAAAGTGTCTTCAGTAAATGATGGTGAGAGAGTTGGAAAGCCACATGCAAAAGAATGAAACTAAATTACAGTTTGTCCCCTTGTACAAGAATTAATTCAAAATGGATCAAAGGCCTAAATGTAAGCTCTGAAACAATAAAGTACATAGAAGAAAACATAGGCACTAAACTTATGGATCTGGGTCATAGAGAACATTTTATGAATTTGACCCCAAAGGCAAGGGAAGTGAAGACAAAAAAATTAATTAATGAGAATATGTTAAACTAAAAAGCTTATGTGCAGCAAAAAAGCAACAAACAAAAAGACAACAAAACAAAAAGGCAACCAACCAAATGGGAGATGTTACTTGTAAACCATAGCTCAGACAAGGGGCTAATATTCAAAATTTATGAAGAACTCATTCAACTCAACACCAAACAACCAATCCAATTAAAAAAAATGGACAGAGGAACTGAACAGATGCCTCTCCCAAGAAGACAGACAAACAGCTATCACATACCTGAAAAAATGTTCACTTCACTAGCTATTAGGGAAATGCAAATCAAAACTACAGTGAGATACTACCTCACACCTGTTAGAATGGTTATTATCAATAATACAGGTAGTAGCAAGTATTGGAGAGTCTGTGAAGAGAAGAACTCCATTCACTGCTGGTGGGAATGTAAACTGGTATGACCACTATGGAAAACAATATGGCAGTTCCTCAAAAAACTAAAAATAGAAATAGAGTTACCATATGACCCAGCAATCCCTCTTCTGGGTATCTACCCAAAAAACTCAAAGACATTTATTTGCAACAATTTATGCACCCCTATGTTCACTGCAGCATTATTCATGGTGGCCAAGACATGAAGACAGCCAAGGTTTCCTTTGATAGAGAACTGGATAAAGAAGATGTGGTACATATATGCTAAGGAATACTACAGCCATGAGAAAAGATAAAATATTTCCATTTGTGACAACATGTATGGACCTTGAGAATACTATGCTAAGTGAAATAAGTCAGTCAGAGAAAGCTAAGAACCATATGATTTCACTCATATGTGGGATATAAAACTGAAACTCAGAGACACAGACAGACAACAGTATAGTGGTTACCAGAGGGAAGGGGGTGGAGGGCGGTAGAGGGTAAAAGGGGCCAAATACATGGTGATGGAAAATGATTTGACTATGGGTGATGGGTACACAGTGCAATATACAAGCCATGTATCACGGTAATGTACACTTGAAACCTATGACTCTCTTACCCAATGTCACCCCAATAAATTTAATAAAATTGAATAAAAATAAAAAATAAAAATGGGCAAAGACCCAAAACAGACACTTTACTAAAAAGGCACCCAACTTCATTAGACCTCAGAGAAATGCAAATTAGAAGGACAATGCAATAGCCTTGTACTTACTTACCAGTATGGCTAAATATGAGATTGGTCTAACAAAATGAGGGTAAGGGTATGGTACAAACATTTTGTGAGAATGTTCAGTAATTTCTATGAAAAATGTTTACATACCCTATGACCTGAAACTTCCAGCCCTAGGCATAAACCCAAAAGAAATGTGCATGTTTGTTAACCCAGAGGTGTACAAGAATGTTCAGAGCAGCGCTGTTTACTATAGCCAAAGCTAGAAACAGCAAATGCCCATCAATATGAATGAATGGTATAGTCACACAATGGGACACCATACAAGAATGACAGTACAATATACAACATGACTGAATCACAAACATAAGGATAAGCAAAAGAAACCAGATGGTCATCAACAAAACAAAACAAAACAAAACAAAAAACAAAAACAAAACCCACCAGTCTATAAGATTCTAGATTGTTTCAATTTTTTTTCTACTTAGAAAACATTGTGAAGATTACCTAGTGCATGCCACACTTTGTGGATATATATTTGCAGGATATTTGGAGAATAGATTGAATTTCTGCATCAGTTCATTTGTAATATTAGTCAGTGTTATCAAATTGTCCTCCACATGTGTGGAATCAATTTTTACTTTAACAAGAAACAACTGTACTTTCCCTAGAGACTCATTAGTACAATGGGCTATTAAACGTTTAAAAGTCTATCAATAAAATAAGGGAAAAATTGTGTTTTGAATTTCCCTTGTGATGAGTGAGGTCGTGCCTCTTTTTACACATTTAAGGTCCACTTGTACTTTTTTCTATTAGCTGTTTATGTCATTTGTCTATTTAAAAAATTTTCATTGCTATTCTTTCTTATTACATTATAGGAGTTTTTCATGTATTAAGGAATTTTTCCCAGTGAGTTGATAGCAGATATTTTCCAATTTATCATTTGTCTTTTGATTTTTTTTTCCTTGCAGAAAGCTTTTATTTTTATATGGTTGGATTTATTAATCTTTTATTTTATGGATTCTAGGCTTTGCATGATATTTGAAAAAGTCTTCCCCACTGCAGTGGATAAGTTTAGGTTATCAACTAATTTGTTCATACTCTCTAGTGTACTTTTATGATTTTATTCTCATGTTTAAGATTTCCTTCATCTAGAATTAATTTTTGCAAAAAGTATGAGGTTGAAAACCAACTAAATTTTCAACTGGGCTTCCCAATTGTTCTAACACCATTCATTGAATAATCTATTTTTCTTTCATGAGTTGGAATTGGCATCTTTTCAAATACTGAATTTCTATGTACAATTGAGTCTTTTTCTAGATGCACCAGTATGTTTTAATTATTGTAATTATAGTATATTTGAATGTTTCATTGTGATAACATTTCTTAAGATTTGGGAAAGGTTCTTTTTTTTCATTTTTTATTTACTTATATATATGAACTTTAGAGGCAATTTATTGACTCCCAGAAAAACATTTATTGACATTTTTGTTGCTATACATTACATTCAAGACTAACTTTGAGAGAAGAGATTTTATAATTTTTGAGTCCTTTAAACCAAGACTATGGTATAGTAGTTCTCCCTATCCATAGGTTGCTTTCTATGGTTTCAGCTACCCATGGTCAACCACAGTCTGAAGATATTAAATGAAAAAAATTTTACAAGGAAACAATTCATAAGTTTTAAATCATACACTGTTCTGAGTAGTGTGATGCAATCTCATAAGTCCTACTACTCTGTTCCACCCAGGACATGAATCAGCATCTCCATGCTGTATATACTACCCACCCACTAGTCACTTAGTAGCCATCTTGATTAGCAGGTCAACTATAATAGTATCTCATTGCTTGTCTTCAAGTTGCGCTTATTTTACTTAATAATGGCTCCAAATGTAAGAGTAGTTATGCTGGCAATTTGATATACCAAAGAGAAGTCATAAAGTGCTTCCTTTCAGTGAAAAGGTGAAAGTTCTTGACTTAATAAGGAATTTTGTTGTCTCGCATCATCACAAGAAGAAGGGTGAGTATGGTAAAAACATATTCTGAGAGAGACCATGTTGACAGTATATTATAATTATTTTTTGTTTTTATTTTTTGTTGTTTGAATACAGTTACCTCCATTTTCCTGCTACCACTTTTTCCTGCCACCCCCACCCCCACCTGCCACCCCCCATCCTTCTCCCCTTTGGCTTTACCCATGGGTCCTTATTCATGTTCCTTGATGACCCTTCCCCTTCTTTCCCTGTTATCTCCCTCCCTGCTTCCCTCTGGTCACTGTCAGTTTGTTCTTTATTTCAATGCTTTCCGTGATTTCAGCTACCCATGGTCAGTTACACTGACTTGTTTCCTGGTTATATTTTGCTTGCTTGTTTATTTTGTTGAATAGGTTCCACTTATAGGTGAGATCATATGGTATTTTTCTATTATTTTTTCTATTATTACTTATTATTGTTAATCTCCCACTATGCCTGATTAAAATATAAATTAAACTCTATCATAGATGTGTCTGCAGAGGAAAAAAAAAACAGTATATGTATAGGGTTCAGTATTATCTGCTTTTCAGGCATCCACTGGGGGTCTTGAAATGTATCCTGTGGGATAAGGGGTGTACTACTGTATAACTTTCTTTTTAAGTCTTTTTTGGGTTCTTCAGTAGTGTTTTAGTTTTTTCCTTGTTTTGATCTTGCACATTTTGCTCTTTTATTCCTTGGTATTTTTCTTTTTAAAATGCTATCATAACATGCGGCCTTTTTACCTCAAGGATCTTCTCAGTGGTTACGGTTCACATCCATCATGACTTTTAAGTTCTGGTTACTAGTTTCCTGCCCTGCTCCTTCACTCACTTTTAAATTATTTATAAAGTTGCACTGCAGAGTCTTTTATTTGTTTTAGGTAAAAAAGTGTATCTGCAAATAATTATTTTATCTCTTCCTTTTCAATTTTTGTATTAAATTTTTTCTCACCTAATTATACTTGCTAATACTTCCAGAACAATATGAAATAATAGTGGTGATAAAGGATATCCCTGACTTGTTTCTTTAAAGTGTTTAAATGCTTATTCATTAAGACTAAGGTTTGCCTTTAGCTTGAGTATATATATGTAAATATATGAATGCATATTTCTAATAATGTTACTGAAGGATTCATCTATCAATATATCAAAATTTTTTAAAAATCATGAAGGGATTGTGAATTTTATTAAATTCTTTCTCAGCAGCTATCAATGCTTATATGGTGCTTTATCTTTTTTAATGTACATAGCTAAATTATTGTTTTTTAAACTAATTCTTTCAAATAGTTTGATTAAGTCCCACATACCCATCACCAAATTTCAATGATTATCGACTCATAGAAAATGGCATTTCACCTACACTCTACCTAATCCTCTTCTTCCCCTCAAATTATTTTTAAGCAAATCCCAGATATCATATTAGTTCTTCCATAAAGATTTCCATATTAAATGATAAACTTTTAAAAATAAACATAACTACATCATTATCTTAGCTAAAAATTAACAACAATAATAACAATAATTAAACAATAATATCGATGATTTTGTAAGACTGCTTCATAGGTGTGTTGGGTCCTCCAGCAGGAGATACATGTCATCTATTTCTCCCTTTGGGGGATGTTAGCAACCAGTGGTGATTATTTCCTAGATGCATTAACTCATAAGACATTCCAAAAGGTGATATTCTGTTTTTACTTCTTCCTTTGTTAGTCGGAATCCATATAACTAAAGAGAAGTTTCCCCTCAACAAGTACTAGGGTTCCCTGAGATACAGTTCAGGAAGAAAAGACTGGAGAGGTGCTGGATTCTTTCCCTTTACTGATGAGTTTTAAAAATATAAAGTGACTCCCTAGCATGCTCCAAAGATGACCAATGCTTCTTTTAGTATCATTATGAAGTTATCATCATTATGAACGCATGCATGTGTTCCAAGTCCATTGTGGTTATTATATTTATTGATGCACACATTTCCCCGTATTTGGACAGTGGAAGGGAGTGGGACTTGGGAGATTTCATCACACTACTCAGAACATTGTGCAATTTAAAAGTTATTGTTATTTTGTAAAATTTTTAATTTAATATTTTCCAACTGGTTGACTGTGGGTAGCTGAAACCATGGAAAGTGAACCTATGAATAGGGAGAACTACTGTACTACATTCTCAGTTAAAAAGACTCAAAAATTATAAAATCACTTCTCTCAAAGATCTGAATCTACCATTTATCCAAGGAGCCCTAAAATATTTACAGATCATGATTTGGGTGCTATGAGTGTGTATTGCTTTTGGCTTGGTTATTATTTCTAGGTCTTTTCAGTGTGTAGAGAAGGGAATTTTTTTTAAACATAAAATACATCATGAATTCATACTGATACTTCTAATTCAAAGTCAGGACTTATGGGTTTTTACTTAATTTTGTTTATCTTACATCCATACCTATTTTTTTCTACAATGAAATCTCTGTTCTTAAAACATGAATGTAAGTACTCATTTTCTTTATACCACACTAAACACACAAGAGTTGAAGGGTAGTATTACTACTTGTACTCCTCCTAATATGATTAGTTTAAAAAGTTCAAATTTTTAAAATTCCTTTTATAATTAAGGTATAACCCAAAAGAAATAAGCAGAAATATTGTGATGTTTTAAAGTCAGTTGGAATTATTTATTTCTGGTGGTATTTTTCACTTTTGATCAGTTAATATAATGAATTATATTTTTAGATATCCTTATCCTGGGCTGTTTTTATATTTTTAAAATAACCTTATATGAAGAATCCTATGTAAGATTTTTGCATCAAAATTGAATGAAATTAGTTTGTGGTATGTTTTATCAGGTGTATCTGGTGGTTATGCTATTAGTGTTAGGATAGCTTCATAAAATTAATTTGGAAGTTGGAAGATATTTTCTATGCTTAGGAACAGTTTAAATAACATCAGAAAAATGCAAAGGCAATTCAGTGGAGAAAAGACAGTCTTTTAACAAATAGTGCTGGAAAAAATTGAATTCCAATATGCAAATAAATGAACACACAATTAATCCCATTGATCACAACATTTATAAGAATTAACAAGTAATGAATAATTGAATTAAATGTAAAACTTAATACTATAAAGCCTCTAAAAGAAAGCAGAAAATCTTAGTTAACTGGAGATAGGCAAAAATTTCTTAGAGATACCCATAAAACCATGATCCATACAAGATTAAAAATGACAAATTGGATTTAATCAAAATTTTAAAACTTCTGCTTTAAACCTTCAAAAGACTCTATTAAGAACATGAAAAGATAAGGCATACATTGTAAAAAATACATTTATAAAATACATTATCTGATAAATAATTTGTATACACAATATATGAATAAAGAACTTTCAAACTAATAAGAAAACAAACAACCTAATTTAAAAATGAGGCAAAAATAGGAACAAAAAAGAAATATAAATGGAAAATAAACACATTAAAAAGATACTCAACAACATTAGTTATGAGGGAAATGCAAAATAAAACCACAGTTAGATACCACTGCAAACCTATTAGAATGTCTAAAATTAAAACAACAGCAACAACAAAAGCCCTGAGTATCTCCAGTGCTGTAGAGATTATTCAGCAACTGGAACTCTCATGCATTGTGGTGGGAAAACAAAATGGTTCAGACTCTTTGGAAAACAGCTTGGCAGTTTCTTGAAAAGTTAAATATACCCTCATATATAATCCAGCCATCTGACTAATAGGTATTTACCAAAGAGAAATGAAAACTTAAGTTCACACAAAACCCTGTACACATATGTTTATGGCAGCTTTATTTATCATCACCAGAACCCTTGACTTCTCCTTCCCCTTGAGAAAAAGGGTTTCTTCTTTCATCCTTCCCCTCATCTACATGGATTTTCAACTTAAGGCAGTAGGAGGGGTGTAGGTAGGGCTCTCTGTGCTTCCTACAGAAGCAGCCACTTCCCTCCTCCAGGCCTGTTCCACCAAGAGAAGCCCTGGGTCCTGCTACTCACAGGTTGTTTGTTTGTGGGGCTAAGTGGAGGTCTATGGAGAATAACTTGTCAGGAAGTGTGAACGCCAAATCTGTACTCTCACACTTGGCCTTTACCTGTACTCTTTTTACCTTCTTGGACAGTTCCTGGTCTCCCTTTCTCCAGTGCTCTGCAGCAGGTGAGCCAGTGCTCATGTCTATTTCTCCTTGGATGGGCCTATTTTTACTTGGACTTCTGGCTACTTGTTGTTCTGAGATCTCATCTGTCTATTGGGTTAAAGAAATGCTATGATTTCGTGGCTTACGTGGCTTTTTGAGTTGGTAGGTTAGAAGCAACACATGATTTAACCTTCTATGTTTTAGACAGTAGTGAACTTCTGGCTGCAGTTGTTTTTAATCAATCATAAAGCTACAGTTGTTTTCAGGAAAGCATTTATGGTATGTCTTTTTGTTATCTTTATTTCATATAATATAGGGAAATTTTCTTGATTGGAGTTACCTGCATCAATTTCAATACTATCCCATTTATATCTCATTTCTTTTAAAAATCTTTGAGCTAGAATCAGAATTTCCTTGCAGTTAAAGCTTCTTTGTGCTGTCATATTATTTTACAGAGGAACACTTTTTAAATGAATGTTATTTTGATTTGAAATTCAAATAAATTGTATTTTTTCACTATAATAGCAGAACTTCGCTCAGCATAAGATTTTTGAAATAAATACATAGTTGTTAATATCACATTCATATCAAGAATGTGGCACATTTACACAATGGAATATTTCACAGCAGAAAGAAAGAAGGAACTCCTACCCTTTGCTGCAGTATGGATGGAACTGGAGAGCATTACGCTAAGTGAAATTAGGCAGGTGGTGAATGACAAATACCATATGATTTCATCTATAAGTGGAAACTAACAAACACACAAAACAAACAAGTGAGCAAAATAGAACCAGAGACATGGAAATAAAGAAAAAACTGATGGTGACCTGAGGAGAGAGGGGAGAGGGATAATGGGGGAAAGAAGGGGAAGGGTCAAGTCAAGGAATGTGTATAAAAGACCCACGGACCAGCACTGTGGTGGGAAGAGGATTGAATGTGGGAGAAGTGGGATAGGACAGGGGAGAGCAATGCGGGGGGGCGGGGGGGGGCGGATGGGGACAATTGTAATTAAACAACAATAAGAAAAAAATTTTAATAAAAATTTTAAAAGGTAAAAAAAAGTAAATGATTCTAATATCTGATTTTTTTTTTATGCCAAAATAATGACCTCTTCTTTCAACTACTCCTGACTTGGGAGTTTTCTTCCATTTCTGTCCCACTGGCTTAAAGCTCTCCACATTGCCACTTGTGGTGAAGTAGGTCCAGTTGGGCTTCCCTCTCCTGCCTCATTCAGCTCTGCCTTTAAACCCCTCATCCTCTAGCCAGTTGGGGTTTTTTTTTTCCTCTCTCTTTATTCCCAAATTCTAACAATCACATTCAATTTCATCCCTGAGCCCTTGCATCTTCATTTTGTGCTATTGCTTATTATAGTGTGTCTGGTCTTTTTAAGAATTTAATTCTTGCCAACATGTTAGTCACGATTTTCATCCTAGGCGGTGACAAAGTTTTACTGAGTTATTTTTCTCTGATTCTGTTTTTACTCTTTTATTCATGCCCCTCCCCCACTCCTTCCTCTTTGTACTACTTGTATTTTTATCATTACTCATCTAAAGACTTTTCCATACCAGCTATTTGCCAGAATTTTTTTTTTTTTTTTAATAAGGAAAGCTCCCAGGCTGTTTTCCAGGCTCATATGAATTTCCCTGTGAGGCAAGGTTGGGCCTGAGAGTTCTGTTGCCCTTTATTCCTCCCCAGCCCACTGAGACTGGCACTACTAGGCTGCTCATTGAGTTTCTCTCCTTCATCTCTCACTTCGCTGACAATTTGCATCTTGCAAATATGGCTTGCTTATACAACTTTTTCCCCCGCTTCTTGAGAACTCAGGCTAAACCTGACTCAGGAAAGCCCTGCCACCATCTGCACAGGCATTTTCTTTGTTTTAAACAAGGGCTTGTGATACAGGGTGTGTCATCTACTTTGGAGAAATGGCCTCTGGCATTTTTGTCTGAGGCCTGCAACCACTAGAAACCTCTTAGTATCTTTCTACATCTGCATGTGACTTCCGTGGCTTTGGGATTATTTTCCATTATATCATGACTGGAGATTTCACTTCTCTGATTTCATTGAAAATGGATTCGTGTTTTTCAATTTTCTATTTTCCTATTGCTTCTACAAAATGTGGTTTCCTACATTTTAAAACTAGAATTTCTCTTTTCCTTGTCATGCTCTACCCCAGTATTGTTTTTTTCAATACAACTTGTTCTACATAATAATGCAGTATATGGAATAGCTTTTTGATTTCTAACCACTTTTCTAAAAATATACAACCCTGCATATTCAATAGGTTACTTTCCTGGAAAATTGTTACCAATTAGATCATGACAAGGATCTCAAGATTGTCCTACTTTATGATTGGAGATTTCATTCCTAACCAAGCTCTTGCCTCTTAGTTTTTACTGGGGGTGTTCTTAGATTGACCAACTAAGAGTAATACTTTGTATAGACAGCTGTATAACAACAACAACAAAACAAGTTTTAAGTGCAGATGAAGTGACTAAATAAAGTCTGACAGTGACTATTAGTAGGTTTTGAGTGGATATGGAAATGAAGGAATGGATGTGACTTTATAAGAAAATTAGCATAGGAGTTGATTGCCATCAGAGCCAAACTAATCACCTGGCCAATTCATTTGCCCGATAGCTAACAAATAGTAAATGTGTATTTGCCCAGTAACCAGTTAACCAGTAACTGATCCCACAAAAATGTCTTCTAAAATACATAATAGAGGAGACTGGTGCAGAATACAAGAAGGAGATGAGGATGCAGCTGCTGTCTGGGTGAAGACTGCAGTCTAACTTCCCTCTCTCCTATAAGAATCACCACAACCTATGCTTTTCATAGAAGCTTCCTTCAGTCATTGCCAAGGCAACCTCATCTGCCACCCTCCTGCGATCTCTGTGCTCCAGCAGAACCATTCTGCTCTCAATTCCTCTTGACCAGCTCAAGAGCTGCATATGAGGGGAGGCCCCAGCCAAAAAAAAAAAAAAAAAAAAGCAATTACCTTCTGGAGGGCAGCCCCTTGTAGTATAGGCTTCCCCCGCTAAGTGAGTGTTGTAGGAACCTATCTTTATCAGTGTACCAGCTGGCATTGTTATGAGATGCTATATTCGGCTTCAGTGAATTATTTTTGAAGACTTTTTCAACACATTTGTGCTTTTCATGCTGGGTAATTTACAAGTACATGTGTTTACACCATGCTGAGGATTCAGCAGGTTTGGAACAAACACATCATGACCCCTGTGCCCCAATGGCCCTATTCACCTGATCTCACCCCAAGCAACTTAATTTTGTTTCCCTAGATGAATAAAGTCCTCAATGAGAAAAGTTTTGCACTAAATGAATCAAAATCAGATGAGCTCAAAAACTGTTTTGAGCAGTGGAAAAAACATCTCAGTAGGTGTATTGCGTAAGATGGAGGGTACTTTGAAGGTAATGAAATTTAAACATGCAAGAATAAGTACACAATATTTTATAAATAAATTCCAGGGTTTTTTGGGTCCCCCTACCCATATATGTTGTCACCTTTGCTTGGCCTGCTCTTCCTCTTATCAACTTCCATTCCTTTCTTAAATGCACCTTCTTCCATGACACCTGCCCTTAGTGCTCCGTGGAACTTTGATTTGCCTTGTCAGTCTGCCTGGAAAATGACTATACCCCTCAGTCCAGTGCAAGTTTCCTAAGGCAAGGACCATGTCTCAGTTCTCTTCATATATGTTTCTTATATGTTTATTTAGTCTTAATTGATCTGGCTACTTTAAAATTTTTTGAGAGAGCATTAGATTCCAAAAATATTCCCATGAGTGAGAAGTGTCATGGTTACAATAAAGTTAAAAGAGGTCAGAAACCATTTGGCACAGGTAGAAATAATGGTACTTGGTGTGAAGTAACTCCTGAAAGTGAATTATTTACCTTTGTCTTCAGTACACCATTAGCACAGGGTCTGACACCAACTGAACATTAATTAATAACAGTTTAAGTAAGTTGCCCATCTAAGAGCAACTAACTCACCAGCACAGGTGGCAAGATGTGGAATTGCCACCTGGTTTAGTTGCTTGAATTTTTTTATCTTTAGATGTCTCATCTAGAAGCTGCTCCTGAGACAAATGGGAGAAAGCCGTGGTAAAAGAGTGGCCTAGGAAAGGCTACCGGCAGCTGCCAGGGTCCCGGACTCCCCACACCAGGCACACAGGTGCTGTGTGGGGGCTGCAGCGCTTCCTTTCCTGCCTCTTTGGGGCCTGCCAGCCCGTCTGGGCTCCTGCTGGTCCCAGTGTGAGACAACCTGTGCTCTCCACATTGGGTCACCTTGCTTCTCACCTTCAATGTAATGGCTTTTCTACATTTCTTATCAGAACCATCACGGGAGCAGTGCCTTTTCCTTTTATCTGCCACTTTTAAGTATTTGAAAAGATTCTATGTGTTTTTTTTTTCTCCTAGTTTGCCCTTTACTCCCTGTTGCCCCTCATATGTGCTTTGTTCTACCCACTGTTTGCTCTTCCCTTCCCAGTAGGTGATCCAGCCAGGACAGCAGCCACCATGCCACCCATACAGGTGTGGTCACCTATGGAAAGCTGAAACCGTCTAAACTGACCCTTTGTCCACTTGCAGCATGTGATAGATATGACAAAGGAGATTTGTAAAGATAAAAAGAAAACTACTTAAAATTATTTTGAATCCCCCTGCCTCATGGGCTGGGGTGCTTCCTGGTAATAGGAAGGCTCTTTCTAAGCTAAATGTCCTCAGCAGTGGAGGATGTAAGTTCAGAGGCAGAGAAGTTGCAGCAGATTTACATTGCTCTGCATGATAAGGGGGTGAGAATAAATGAGATGAGAACAGAGAAATCTAGGAGAAAAGAGGCAGGGATGATGGTGCCCAGACCCTACGATGTAGGGGGGACAAGCAAGACAGATGATATGGCCCTTCTGCCCCCTACCCCAACCCTCCTCTAGCAGACATATATGCTAAGGGGATTTTTCCAGGGAAGTGCCATGTATTATGCAGCTGTGTTCTAGGAATTTTCATTAAAATTATTGGAAGCACTGCCTATTTGGAGAGTTACATTTCTTGTGGAAGGTAGTGCTACAGAGCATGGGTTTCATGTCAAGTTGAGGGCGTTGGGGCAGAACGAAATCAGCCTGCTCCAATCTTGATTCTGACTTTGACTAATAATGTTGATGCATGATGTTTACTCCACCCACTACCCATGTCTCCCAGGCATGAATGTCTTACGTGATAAAGAACTGAAGTCCCCAGCCCACAACACCTTTCATTTGGGAAGCAACATTTCTCAGAACTTCTATGACCAAAGCCAAAAGAGTGAACGTTATTCACTTCAAGTAGAAATGTAAAATAATTAACAGTGATTACTATACCATTTTACAGCACTAAAGCCAGATTGCTAATTTATGAATAATATATATATTACAAGTTTTATATGCATGAAACCTGATATACTCATAAAAATTATCATACTTACAATCTTAAATTTGTTTATTCAGCCAGTTATTCCAAATGTATTTATTGGAGTTTAAGTTTTTGTTTGAAATGAAATTGCAAGCTGCTGAGCTCCAATAAATATAACAGTATCTATTTTTTCTAGTTTATATAAAACACTACAGTAAGTATGGGAAGCTATTACAGTTTTCAAGACTGCAGACTGCATTCTCCATGATTTTCAGGTGACATAAAAAATAGCTTCTTTTTTGTTGTATTTTTTCCATTACCATTTGGTCACCTTATGCGTGCCCCCCTCCCCCTCCTCTGCCAGTCACCACACTGTTGTCCATGTCCATGAGTCCTTTTTCTATTTTGGTCAGTCTCTCCACCCCTTAAACTCCCCCTCAACTTAAGCTGTCATCCTGCTCTCCATCTATGAGTCTGTCCTCATGTTCCTTGTTAGTTCAGTTTGTGCATTAGATTCCATGTATAAGTGAAATCATATGATATTTGTCTTTCTCCGACTGGCTTATTTCACTTAGCATAATGTTCTCCAGATCCATCCATACTGTCACAAAGGGTAAAATTTTCTTCTTTTTTATGGCCAAGTTTTGAATGTTGACCTCTTGTGTAGGTTTTTGCAGACCCTCAGAGCACACTGTTGAAATTCTAGGACTACACAGCAAAGACTCTCGGCATAGGTTCAGGAATCCATGAGATTCCTCCAAAGCAAACTTTACTTCACATCTCCATGGTAGAGGATGCTTGTGCCAGCTGTCTATCAGAGGAATTAGGGCAGAATTAAGGAAATATCCTTTGGGAAAATAAGTAATTCTGTATGAGAGTGGCTCAGAATGCATTCTTTATCATACCATCAAACAAGTATAGTGTCCAGGTCCCATGAAACCAGAAGACAATGCTCCAAATTTATGAGGAGAGACAGTGTGGAGAGAGCAAAGAACACTCAAAGTGGTGGGAACCCTAGCTCTGCAGTTACAATGCCTGTGGTTTTCTGCCACAGCCTAGAAGATAGAAGCCAACATTTTGCTCACCCTGAATGGTAGTGTCTATGAAAACATGACAGTCATTATACGTTGTAAAATAGGGTCATTATGTTATATCTGGTATACATATACTAACAGAGGAAAAGTTTGTAACAGACATAATTAGATCATCTTTAAAGAAAGATAAAACTCAGTTAAAATAAAGAAATGGTTCTGCCTCATTTCTGAGGAAGGGTGATACTTTATAATATTTAGATACACTGGTTTGGGGCTAGAGCAAGTGCAAGACAGGAGTAACTGGATTTGTTTACCCTGTCAATTAATTAACTGTTGCATTTAGAAATACATAGTAAATGAAACTTATTTTTTACTAAATTTGCATGTGTGGATTTGAAGGAAGAGCTGGATTTCTGTAGGCAGATACTGGTAAATGGGAGGACTGACATTTCCAGGAAGAAAAGCAAAATAGGAAAAAAGGTAGGGGTAGGAATAGGTGTGATGATGGAGACAGCAGGATATAATGTTGGAGCAAGAAGGCAGAAGCTCTTTAGAGGAGTTCTTGGAGTTAAACTCAGATGGATGAACTAGAAGAAGCAGAGGGACCAGAATGGATGGAGCCAGGGAGCTCTGCAAAGGAAGAGGCCTTTTAAATTGAGGCCTGGGGTGGTACAAGCTTTTGTAAAGGTGCTGGAGAGTAAGGAGTACAGCCAAGGGGCATTTCTGAAGAGGAATGATGTGGTTTTTGTGACCAATTGGTCATAGGGGCTGAATGAAAAGACCAAAGTGAAGAATGTCTAAACATTTTCTCAGCTGGGGGACCAGAAGGGTTCCAGTGCCCTTGAGTAAGGTGGTCAAGTTGGAACAGAATTCGTTTTGAAAGAAAATTAAGAAAGAGGCTAAGGCTATGCTTTGGTCCCATTGGATTTGTTGTGACATTTGAGTACTGAAGTAGAAGGTATTAAGAGGCCTTAAAATGGGGGTGTTCTGTGAAGGTGGGAGGTCAGGATAGAAGTTGTAGATCTCAAAGTCATCAACTTCCAATCCATACAGATAAAAGTGGATGAAATCTCAGAGTGAAAATAAAAGCATAAGTTCTGACTCTAAGGATTGGGAATTGGTGCTACATGAGTTTTTTATGTAGTTATTTTTGGCAGCCAGTACTACATTTCATTCAATTGATGATAACAGTCTAAGATTGGGGAAACATATTTCCTGTTTTTCTATAGGTTTTTCATTATTTCTCTAGTCAAATTTAGCCATTACCATCAAGAAGCTATATTTGTTTTAGTGATGAACTTTTCTCTAGCAAGCATTAAAAAAGAGTTCTTTCTGGCTGCAGATTTTTTCAAATGACACAAACACAACCCATTTTTCCCCTTAATTTCCTATTCCGAGTTTTCTGACGATGAACTGCACTGTGGTAGAAGAGAGAGGAAGAAGGCGATGGGTAGAGACAGATCTTTCTATAAAGATCAGCAATTCTCTGTGCTTTTATCCCAGGCAAAGATTACATTTAAGACCCAGGGGTCTCCGCTGCCTTAGATCCTTTTCAGAATGAGTAGCTGTGGCACTGCAGATAGTTTGGGGTGCCCTTTCATTTTTGACAGTATTAAATACATACCCCAGTGAGTCATAAATCAGTGATTTATCTAAGAATAAATCATATCTCTAATAAGGGACCACTTCTTTCAAATTGAACAGTACATTATATTAAACAGATGGACTTTCTCAAAAATACAAACTGTGTCAGCCAGCCATTTTTAATGAATATAACTTGAAATTCCTCTTTCTTTAAGAGAAAGCGATTTCTCTTCAAAAGGGCAAAACCAGAGAATTTGCTGAGTTTTCTTGGCTATTGTATATACTTTATTTGATCTTTCAGCTACAGGAGAGTTATGGTTCCTTCCAGATTTTTCACTGTTGAGATTGTTTATTTAGGAAGGGAAAGGAAAGAAAAGGAAGAATGCTTAGGGGCTAAAGTTGGTGGAAGCGCAGCAGGACGGGGCCAGACGTGGATTGGTTTTGTTTGTGCGTGTGTGTGTGTTTCACACTGCATGTATTCAGTGTCATCTCAGGAGCTGGGTGGCCTCATTTGGTTTGTTATCTCTGGTGCTTACAACGGTAGGTACGTGGTAGATATTTGGCAACTGTCTACTGAATAGATATTATACATGTTGTGTGCTAAAATGATAGTGCTTATGTCTTCAGTATTCAGATTCCCTCTTTGACTATTCTGATTTACCAGAGATATGATCTGTCCCTTTACCACCATTAGACTGGAAACAGAGCTGGAAAAGAGAAAAGATTTTAAATACAAAGATGAATCTATTTTTCTTTTCATCCATAGCATAAGGTATTTTATAAGCATTTACATCTCTGATGGAAGACATTCATATGTTTTATTTAGATTGTTTTAATTAATAGATTTCAATGGTGGGCAGTGAAAAGGGGAAGGATGTGGGCATGGGCAGGAAGGAAACTCATTCCTTTAAAGGGCTGTAATCTAAGAGACCTGCTACCAATAAAGATGAATACATGGATCAATTGTAGACAGATGTAAAAACTGAACAAGTGAAGATAGATGTAAACATGATGGAGGTATCAGTTTCTAGTAATACAGCAAACTAAAATAACTGGAAAATCCCCCTTGTACAAAATACCTAAAAGTGCAGAATAAAATGTTTAACTACAGGTAGGCTTAATCCATAAGAATGTGATGTTCCATTGGTGCAATCTGAGCATAGAGGAATGTCCTGGTGTGTTTGTTTGTTGTGCATGGAACTGAGAAGTGATTCTTGAAGGTGATGTCTATAGATAAATTTGGCTGGTCTTTCTTCTTCAGTTGAATTTGCCTGCCAGTTTTCTCCTTTAAGAATCAGAGTATAAGGCCCAGCAGATAGATGGAGAACAGTAGATTTAAATCAGATTTAGGTTCTACCAGGCCAATTGGAATGTATAAGTAAGACTTCTTCCTATGTAGGCTTAGTAAAAGCTTGGGTACTAGTGATGAGGGAGTCATGAGTTGAGAATTAGATAATATCTGTAACACTTAGAAATCCATATATCCTCTGAAAAATGGACAACATCAGCTTATGTATTCCTGGAAAGACCTACTCATCTCTGGCAAAGAGGGTTGAGGGCTCCCTGAAGCTAAAGAATGCTAGTCTTTGAGCTGAGTTGATCAGAGACAAGAAAGGTCCTATCCTGGTACTTCAATCAGAGACTGACCACTTGGTTTATGATTTACCCTTAGTCCATCAATCTTGAGATTGCCACAGCTTAAGGTCACCAGTTGCATCTGAGTTCCAAAGATTAGACAAAGAAAACTAACAATAAATTTCTGTAGACTCAGGAGACAGAGGGATAAAAAACAAACCAAAAATCCAAAACAGGAAAACCTAGTTAAATAGAATTGCTGGATGAGGCAAATTTCATTTACATAAAAGTATACAGCAATTAGAAAGACTTATTTATAGTAGTGAAATGAATTTCTACATGTAAGATATTAATTAAAAGTCATAAGATTAATTGAGTTGAGAGTATGGTCACAGTCGTTACCCAAATTAGTAGTCTAGGAGATCAAGTAAAAAGAATAGAACACATAGCAAAAATATAGAGAGGGAAAAGATAAGGACCCAGAATATAGATTAAAAGAGCTAACATGAAAATAATAAGAGTTCCAGAAGGCAAAAAAAAAAAAAAAAAAAGGAGGACATAGAAAAGCAATAATTAAATAATAGAAAAAATATCCCTGAGCTGAAGGCAGACCAAAAGCTATAGACTGAATCCAGAAACCCAAGTTTCAGGTAGGATCAATGAGGAAGGATATACTTGGACACATCCTGTGAAAGTCCTAAACTTCAAGGAGAATGAGAAAATGTTACAAACTTTCAAACAGAGCAAATTTCTTACAATGAAAAAAATCAGAGTGGATCAGATTGGAAGACAGAGATAGACATATAATATCTGTAGGTCATGAGAGAAAATGCTTGCAACCCAGGGATTCTATCCCCAGCCAAGGTATCATTTACCTATCAGGGTAAAAGGAAAATATTTGCATAAATGCAAGAATTCAAAGTATCCACCTCCTGCATACTAATCTGAAGAAAATGTTTGAGGAAGAATTTCAGCCAAATAAATGAATGGAGCAGAGATTTTTGAAACATGAAATGAAGAAGGGAGATAAGAATGGTGAATAACAAACCATATTTATAATTTAATTTGAATGGGACATAATAGACTGACTGTTAATGTTTGTAATATAACCACCAAATTAAGATTTTCAGAATGAAAAAAAAACATACTTAAAGGGAAAATGTAATTAAAACCTGGAACTTTAAAAAGTACTAAACTATTTAAGCAAAACCTAAGAATTTGGGGTTCAAATATGGGAATAAAAGCAATCTAATTTGACCTCATCTGGAAGGGAGAGGTAAAGAAGAAAATCTTATTCTAAGGGTCACTTCATACAGCAGAAGAGGACAGAGGGAGGAAATAAACGCATTACTGGTAGAAAGAGTTATGTATAGAGCAGTATAGAGAAATATATGTCTAATTATGAGTATCAGAAAGGTTCAATAAAAGTGTAAGATAGGAAGGTCTTGCATCTGTGAGGTCTGGTTCCTTGGGGACCCTGCAACCAAAGACCTGTGTCTCACTCCCTAGACAGGTGGCCTGGGAGTCCCTGCTGGAATGTGCAGCTGGAATAAACTCATGGAAGATGGTGGATGAATGATTGCACCAAATGTTTGTCCCTAACTGACTTTCATAGAACTGGATAATATGGGATACTTGTTAAAACATAAAAAAAAAAATGTGTGTGATAGAATTTACAAATTAAGAGACAAAAAAGGAAAAATGGTAATCTGATTAAATTAAAACTATTGTAATAACAAATAGTCAAAGGAGAGAAAAACTTGCAGAGGGACCTCACAAGTCAGGCCAGCTGCCTCGCTCGTCTTCTTCTCACTGCCCCCATTCAACAAATATGTCCAGGAATTGCCCCCACAAGCCTTGTAACACCCTCTCCTTCTGGCAGCAGCCATGCTGGGCCCACTGCCCTGGAGGTCTGCTTTGTCCACCTCCCAGTTCCTGTGTGGTGCCTCCACCACCCCAAGTTCACCTACAGCTGCATGAGCACAAATGCATCCTGTACTAGGCAGACAGAGAATTGATGTTTTCACTGCCTCAGGGCGCACAACTCCAAACACTGCTGATTCACAGCTCCCCAGTGTACATCTTTTCTGTTGGAGAAACAGACTGAGTGAGGTGGAATCTGTGAACATCAGGATACCCGCTGGAAGAGGAAACCCAATAACAAAGGAACTACCAACAGATAACAACAGAAGAAGGTGAAGGAGGGAGCGGAAGCCACATTAACCTCAATCCAGGACCTATCTGGAAATATAACTAAATAGTGGAGAAATTACCTAGAACAAATGACTGAACAAGAGCAAGAGAGAATCCTCAAAACCTTGTACACATGGAAGAATCAGCTTCAACACAACCTGCCCTCACCAGCACAACAAAATACAAGAGGTGGTGGACAGAGTGGCCCTTAGTTAACCAGCTGGTGGGAAGGAACCACCAAAGAAAGACCCAACAACAATCAAAACTGAAAGAGAAACACAGAGCCAACTTAAATAATAGCTCAAGACCAGTGAGCTTGAGAGGTTAAGGAGACTGCACCACTGAATCTCACAGGTATTCTACCACAGAAGTTCACACAATAAACCCAGGGAGCCAGAAAAGATCAATTTAAGAAGCTGAGGCTAACAAGAAGAGTCTCACAAACAATGGGAAGACAAAGAAACAATCCCCAAATGAAAAAAAAAAAAAGGAGGAGGCCTCAGAAAGAATGCTAAATGAAATAGAGGCAACTCAAATATCAGATATTGAGTTCAAAGCA
This sequence comes from Anoura caudifer, assembly GCA_004027475.1. Classification (NCBI taxonomy): domain Eukaryota; kingdom Metazoa; phylum Chordata; class Mammalia; order Chiroptera; family Phyllostomidae; genus Anoura; species Anoura caudifer. The sequence continues at coordinate 220,621 of PVKU01002448.1, forward strand.
ATGGTTATCAGGAAGCTCAATGAGCTCACAGTGAATTACCAGAAACTGCAGGGAAACTACAATGAACTCACTGCAAAATATATGAACATGAAAAAGGAAATAGAAACTATCAACAAGGGCCAAGAAGAAATGAAGAACACAATTTCTGAACTGAAGAACACAGTGGAAGAAATGAAAAGCAGAATTGATGAAGCAGAAGATTAGATTAGAGAGCTGGAGGACAAAGTAGAAAAAAACACCAAGAAAGAGCAAGAAAAAGAAAAGAGGCTGAGAAAGAATGAAGAGGAATTAATAGAAATGCAAGACAATATGAAACGTAATAATATCCGTATAATAGGGATACCAGAAGGAGAAGAAGAAGAGCAAGGGATAGAAAACCTATTTGAAAAAGTAATGATGGAAAATTTCCCTAATCTGATGAGAGAAAAGATCACACAAATTCAGGAAACATAGAGAGCTCCAATCAAGAGGAACCCAAAGAGGTCCACCTCAAGATACATCATAATTAAAATGGCAAAATTCCAAGACAAAAAGAGAATCTTAGAGGCAGCAAGGGAGAAACAGAAAGTAACATACAAGAGAGCCCCAATAAGGTTAGCAGCTGACTTCTCAATGGAAACACTCCAAGCCAGAAGAGAATGCCAAGAAATATTCCAAGTAATGAGAACCAGAGGTCTGCAACCAAGGCTACTTTACCCAGCAAGGCTCTCAATCAAGATAGAAGGCCATATAAGGAGCTTCCAAGACAAAAGAAGTTTCAAAGAATACAACCCCACCAAACCAGCTCTGCAAGATATGCTAAAGGTACTGCTTTAAGGAAAGGAAAGAAGGAAGAGAGAGAGAGAGAGAGAGAGAGAGAGAGAGAGAGAGAGAGAGAGAGGAACACAGGTATGAAAATGGCAATGAATAAGTACCTATCAATAATAACCTTAAACGTAAATGGATTAAATGCTCCAATCAACATAGAATAGCTGAATTGATAAGAAAGCATGACCCACACATATGCTGCCTACAAGACACTCACCTCAGGACAAAAGACCTACACAGACTAAAAGTGAAGGGCTAGAAACAAATTTTCCAAGCAAATGGACAGGAAAAAAAAGCCAGGGTAGCAATACTCATATCAGACAAAATGGACTTCAAAAAAAGGGCCATAAAGAGAGACCCAGAAGGTCACTTCAAAATACTCAAGGGGAGAATCCACCAAGAAGACATAAACATTGTAAACATATATAAACCCAACATAGGAGCACCCAAATACATAAAGAAAATCTTCAAGGAATTCAAGAAAGTTATTGACAGCAACACAAATATAGTAGGGGATTTTAACACCCCACTGTCAAAAATGGACAGATCTTCCAAACAAAATATCAACAAAGATATTGTGACATTGAACAGTGCCCTAGATGAATGGACTTAACTGATGTATATAGAAACCTTCATCCCAAAGACCCTAAATACACATTCTTTTCAAATGCACATGGAACATTTTCAAAGATAGACCAAATGATAGGACACAGAACAAGCCTCAACAAATTCAAGACAATTGAAATCATACCAAGCATTTTCTCCCACCCCAAGGGACTGAAACTAGAAACCAACTGCAAGGAAAAAAAAAAACATTCAAAATCATGGAGATTTAATAGCATGCCATTAAACAATGAATGGGTCAAGAATGAGATTAGGGAAGAAATCAAAAATTTCTAGAAACAAATGAAAATGAACTCACAGCAACCCAAAACTTATGGGACACAGTGAAGGAAGCCCTGAGAGGGAAGTTCATAGTGATACAGGCCTACCTAAGAAAGACAGAAACATTTCAAACAAATGACCTAACCCTATGCCTACAATAACTTGAGGAACAACAACAAAAACAGCCCAGAGCAAATAGAAGGAAGGAAATAACCAAGATCAGAGCAGAATTAAATGACATAGAGACTGAAAGCACAATTCTAAGGATCAATGAATCCAGGAACTGGTTCTTTGAAAAGATAAACAAAATCAACAAGCCTTTAAGCAGACTCATCAAGAAAAAAAGAGAGAGGACCCAAATAAACACAATCAGAAATGAAAGAGGAGAAATTACAACTGACACCACAGAAATACAAAGGATTGTAAGAAATTACTATGAAGAACTGTGTGCCAAGAACTTTGAAAACCTAGGTGAAATGGACAAATTTCTAGAAAAATATAATCTTCCAAAACTCAATGAAGAAGAAGCAGAAAGCCTGAATAGACCAATAACAGCAGACCAAATTGAAGCAGTATAAAAAAACTCCCAACATACAAAAGCCCTGGACCAGATGGTTTTACAGGAGAATTCTACAAAGCATTTAAGGGAGAGCTAACCACTATCCTTCACAGACTTTTCAAAAAAATCCAAAATGATGGAAGACTCCCAAACTTCTTTTCTGAAGCCAGCATCATCCTAATCCCCAAACCAGATAAAGACACAACAACAATAAAAAGAAACTTCAGACCAATGCCACTGATGAACATAGACACTAAAATCCTCAACAAAATATTGGCAAACCGCATCCAGCAATATATTAAAAAGATCATACACCATGACCCAGTAGGATTCATCCCAGGGATGCAAGGATGGTTCAATATTCACAAATCAGTAAGTGTAATACATCACATAAACAAAAGCAAAGACAAAAATCACATGATCATATCAATAGATGCGGAAAAAGCATTTGATAAGGTACAACACCCATTTATGATAAAAACACTCAGCAAAGTGGGAATAGAGAGAGCATTCCTCAACATAATAAAGGCCATATATGAGAGACCTACAGCCAACATCATACTCAATGGGCAAAAACTAAAATCTTTTCCACTAAGATCAGGAACAAGACAAGGTTGTCCACTTTCACCACTTCTATTCAACATAGTGGAGTATTGGAAGTTTTAGCAACAGCGATCAGACAAGAAAAGGAAATAAAAGGCATCCAAATTGGGAAAGAGGAAACAAAACTGTCTTTGTTTGCAGATGACATGATAGTGTACATAGAAAATCCTATAGACTCAGCCAAAAACTGCTCGACCTAATAAGTGAATTTGGCCAAACAGCCGGATACAAAGTCAATATCCAGAAATCAAAAACATTTTTGTATACCAACAATGAAACAGCAGAAGCAGAAATCAGAAAAAAAATCACATTTGATATAGCAAAAAGAAAAATAAAATACCTAAGAATAAACCTAACCAAGGAGGTAAAAGACCTGTATGCAGAAAACTACACAACACTGAAAAAAGAAATCAAGGAAGACAAACAAATGGGAACATATACCGTGTTCATGGATTGGAAGGATTAACATCATCAAAATGTCCATACTACCCGAAGCAATATACAGATTCAATGCAATACCTATTAAAGTACCAATAGCATATTTCACAGACATAGAACAAACACTTCAAAAATTTATATGGAACGATAAACAATCCCAAATAGCTGCTGCAATTTTGAGAAAGAAGAGGAAAGTAGGAGGGATCACAATACCTGACACCAAACTGTATTACAAGCCCACTGTACTCAAAAGAGCCTGGTACTGGCATAAAAATAGGCACATGGACCAGTGAAACAGAACAGAGAGCACAGGAATAGGCTGAAGTCTCTATGGTCAATTAGTATTCAACAAAGGGGGCAGCAACATAAAATGGAGTGAAAATATCCTCTTTAAAAAATGGTGTTGGGAGAGCTGGACAGCTACATGCAAAAAAATGAAACTCAAGCACCAACTTACACCATACACAAAAATAAATTTAAGGTGGACAAAAGATTTAAATATAAGCCATGACATTATTAAAGTCCTAGAGGAGAACATAAGCAGGAAAATCTCAGATTTTTCATGAAGCAACATTTTTACTGATTATGTCCCTAGAGCAAGGGACATAAAGGAAAGAATAAACAAATGGGATCTCATCATAATAAAAAGCTTCTGCATGAGGAAAGAAAAGAGTATTAAAATTAAAAGAGAACCAACTGTATGGGAAAATGTATCTTTTCAATGATACCTCAGACAAGGGTTTAATCTCCAAAATATATAAAGAATTTACATGACTCCACTCTAAGAAGACAAGCAACCCAATTAAAAAATGGGCAAAGGACTTGAACAGATACTTCTCCAAGGAGGACATACAGAGGATCCAGAGACATATGAAAAGATGGTCAGTATTGCTAGCTATCAGAGAGATGCAAATTAAAATCACAATGAGATACCACTTCACACTATTGAGAATGGCCATCATAAACAAAGCAACAAACAACAAGTGTTGGAGAGGTTGTGGAGAAAAGGGGACCCTGGTGCACTGTCAGTGGCATTGCAGACTGGTACAACCACTATGGAAAACAGTATGGAATTTTCTCAGAAAACTAAATATGGATCTGCCTCTTGACCCAGCAATTCCACTGCTAGGATTATATCCTAAGAACCCTGAAACACCAACACAAAACGACTTATGCTCATAGCAGCCCCAATGTTTATAGCAGCACAATTTACAATAGCCAAGTGTTGGAAGCAACCTAGGTGCCCATCAGTAAATGAATGGATCAAAAAACTATGGTACATTTACACAATGGAATTCTATGCAGCAGAAAGAAAGAAGGAGCTCCTACCCTTTGCAACAGCATGAATGGAACTGGAAAGCATTATACTAAGCAAAATAAGCCAGCTGATGAAAGACAAATACCATATGATCTCACCTTTAACAGGAACCTAAACAACAAAACAGACAAACAAACAAAATATAACCAAAGACACTGAAATTGAGAACAGGCTGACAGTGACCAGAGGGGAGAGGAGAGGAGATTATAGGGAAAAAGGGTGAAGGGTTTGCAGGAACAATTATAAAGGACACATGGACAATGCTCCCGGCCAAGATGGAGGCATAGGTGGACACACTGCACCTCCTATCACAACCAAGATTAAGGACAACAAAAATATAGAACCAAAACAAACCAACCAGAACAGATAGAAAATGGAATTGTATGGAAGTCTGACAACCATTCACCCAGACCAGTAAGAGGGGCGGCATCTGCGGCTGGTGGAGAGGCGTCTTGGCAGGAAGAAAGCAGTGGCTAGTGGTCCCAGACATGCAGGTGGCCATTGGCACACCCCAGGTGTACACGCAGTGGTTACTGAGTGCGGGGAGGCAATGAGCAGACCAAGTGAGGCGCACAAGTTAGCTGACCATGGTTACACATTCACACGCAGATAAACCTGCAGCAAGACAGACTGCGCAATGCAGGGCCCCATTACCAGGAAATAAAGCCTAAAAGCACAAATTGAAAACACCTGTGGGGGCGGAGGTGCCGCAAGAGAATCCCAGCCTCACAGGAGAGTTCATTAGAGAGTCCCACAGGGTCCTAGAACATACACAAGCCCACTCACATGGAAATCAGCACCAGAAGGGCCCAATTTGCTTGGGGAAAGTGGCGGGAAGGACTGCAATCTGAGAGAGAGTGGAGCAAGTGCCATTGTTCCCTCTGGGACCCTGCCCCCACATACAGCATCACAACCCAGCTACTGGGCTGCCCGGCCCTGGGGAACACCTAAGGCTCTGCCCCTCACTATGTAACAGCCGTGACCAGACCAGAAAACAAAACAAAACAAAACAAAAATCCCAAAACCAAAAAATGGCTCATCCAGGAGAACAGATCAAAGCTCCAGAGCTTATAATTCATCTAAGCGACCAAGAGATAGCCAGCCTATCAGATGCACAGTTCAAAGCACTGGTGATTAGGAAGCTCACAGAACTGGTTGATTTGGGTCACAAATTAGATGAACAAATGAAGGCTACAACAAGTGAAATGAAAGAAAACGCACGGGGAACCTATAGTGATGGGAGGAAAACTGGGACTCAAATCAATGGAGTGGACCAGAAGAAAGAAAGAAACATCCATCAGAAAAGAATAAAGAAACAAGAATTCAAAAAAAATGAGGAGAGACTTAGGAACCTCTAGGACATCTTTAAATGTCCCAACATCTGAATTATAGGGGTACCAGAAGGGGAAGCGGAAGAGCAACAAGTGGAAAACTTATTTGAACGAATAATAAAGGAGAACTTCCCCAATCTGGCAAAGGAAATAGATCTCCAGGATGTCCAGGAAGCTCAGGGAGTCCCAAAGAAGTTGGACCCAAGGAGAAACACACCAAGGCACATCATAATTACATTAGCCAAGATTAAAATGAAGGAGAGACTTCTAGAAGCAGCAAGGGATAAAAGCAGAGTCACCGAGAAGATGGCGGCATGGTAAGAGGACGTACATCTCTGCCTCCCACACATAGGTCTTAAACCGGGACATTTTTCAAAGCAGCACAGCAAACAGACACCAGAAACACAGCATATTTGAAAACAGATTATCGAAAACTACAGTGGACGTTGAAAAACCGGACGGTAAGGAGAGTACTCCGGCCGTGTGGAGACCAGGGCGGGGGCCGAGAAACCAGGCCAGGGCTGGCTGTAAGTCTCAGGGGAGGGAGCTGGGACATCGCTCCCTGGTCAGCTCCCTGGCACGCCAGCATAAACCTGGTCGCTTGAAATCTCACAGACAGGAGTTAAGACCTCATAGCCCCGGGAGGAACGAACGCGGGAGCTGGAGCGAGCACCTTGGTCTGCGCCCGCGCGACATTGTAAAACCAGCCGCTCCCTGATCAGCCAA